>JAVUPR010000039.1:0-269498 GCA_036785695.1 Gentiana straminea
AACTCGTTAATATATGAAGAAAACATGAATTCGAACTCGTTACCAAAGATAAAACACAAATTTCTACTCGTTATAAAGGGAAAACACAAATTTCCGGCGATGTCCACTCGTTATCGAGAAAAACCTTTTTTTCTTCAAGGACAACTCGTTACCGAGAAAAACACGAATTTGAACTCGTTAATATGAAGAAAACATGAATTCGAACTCGTTACCAAAGATAAAACACAAATTTCTACTCGTTATAAAGGGAAAACACAAATTTCCGGCGATGTCCACTCGTTATCGAGAAAAAACCTTTTTTTCTTCAAGGACAACTCGTTACCGAGAAAAACACGAATTTGAACTCGTTAATATGAAGAAAACATGAATTCGAACTCGTTACCAAAGATAAAACACAAATTTCTACTCGTTATAAAGGGAAAACACAAATTTCCGGCGATGTCCACTCGTTATCGAGAAAAAACCTTTTTTTCTTCAAGGACAACTCGTTACCGAGAAAAACACGAATTTGAACTCGTTAATATGAAGAAAACATGAATTCGAACTCGTTACCAAAGATAAAACACAAATTTCTACTCGTTATAAAGGGAAAACACAAATTTCCGGCGATGTCCACTCGTTATCGAGAAAAAACCTTTTTTTCTTCAAGGACAACTCGTTACCAGAGAAAAACACGAATTTGAACTCGTTAATATGAAGAAAACATGAATTCGAACTCGTTACCAAAGATAAAACACAAATTTCTACTCGTTATAAAGTGGAAAACACAAATTTCCGGCGATGTCCACTCGTTATCGAGAAAAACCTTTTTTTTCTTCAAGGACAACTCGTTACAGAGAAAAACACGAATTTGAACTCGTTAATATGAAGAAAACATGAATTCGAAACTCGTTACCAAAGATAAAACACAAATTTCTACTCGTTATAAAGGGAAAACACAAATTTCCGGCGATGTCCACTCGTTATCGAGAAAAAAACCTTTTTTTCTTCAAGGACAACTCGTTACCAGAAAAACACGAATTTGAACTCGTTAATATGAAGAAAACATGAATTCGAACTCGTTACCAAAGATAAAACACAAATTTCTACTCGTTATAAAGGGAAAACACAAATTTCCGGCGATGTCCACTCGTTATCGAGAAAAAACCTTTTTTTCTTCAAGGACAACTCGTTACCGAGAAAAACACGAATTTGAACTCGTTAATATGAAGAAAACATGAATTCGAACTCGTTACCAAAGATAAAACACAAATTTCTACTCGTTATAAAGTGGAAAACACAAATTTCCGGCGATGTCCACTCGTTATCGAGAGAAAAAACCTTTTTTTCTTCAAGGACAACTCGTTACCAGAGAAAAACACGAATTTGAACTCGTTAATATGAAGAAAACATGAATTCGAACTCGTTACCAAAGATAAAACACAAATTTCTACTCGTTATAAAGTGGAAAACACAAATTTCCGGCGATGTCCACTCGTTATCGAGAAAAACCTTTTTTTCTTCAAGGACAACTCGTTACCAGAGAAAAACACGAATTTGAACTCGTTAATATGAAGAAAACATGAATTCGAACTCGTTACCAAAGATAAAACACAAATTTCTACTCGTTATAAAGGGAAAACACAAATTTCCGGCGATGTCCACTCGTTATCGAGAAAAACCTTTTTTTCTTCAAGGACAACTCGTTACCGAGAAAAACACGAATTTGAACTCGTTAATATGAAGAAAACATGAATTCGAACTCGTTACCAAAGATAAAACACAAATTTCTACTCGTTATAAAGGGAAAACACAAATTTCCGGCGATGTCCACTCGTTATCGTCGAGAAAAACCTTTTTTTCTTCAAGGACAACTCGTTACCGAGAAAAACACGAATTTGAACTCGTTAATATGAAGAAAACATGAATTCGAACTCGTTACCAAAGATAAAACACAAATTTCTACTCGTTATAAAGGGAAAACACAAATTTCCGGCGATGTCCACTCGTTATCGTCGAGAAAAACCTTTTTTTCTTCAAGGACAACTCGTTACCAGAGAAAAACACGAATTTGAACTCGTTAATATGAAGAAAACATGAATTCGAACTCGTTACCAAAGATAAAACACAAATTTCTACTCGTTATAAAGGGAAAACACAAATTTCCGGCGATGTCCACTCGTTATCGTTAGAAAAACCTTTTTTTCTTCAAGGACAACTCGTTACCGAGAAAAACACGAATTTGAACTCGTTAATATGAAGAAAACATGAATTCGAACTCGTTACCAAAGATAAAACACAAATTTCTACTCGTTATAAAGGGAAAACACAAATTTCCGGCGATGTCCACTCGTTATCAGAAAAACCTTTTTTTCTTCAAGGACAACTCGTTACCAGAGAAAAACACGAATTTGAACTCGTTAATATGAAGAAAACATGAATTCGAACTCGTTACCAAAGATAAAACACAAATTTCTACTCGTTATAAAGGGAAAACACAAATTTCCGGCGATGTCCACTCGTTATCGAGAAAAACCTTTTTTTCTTCAAGGACAACTCGTTACCAGAGAAAAACACGAATTTGAACTCGTTAATATGAAGAAAACATGAATTCGAACTCGTTACCAAAGATAAAACACAAATTTCTACTCGTTATAAAGGGAAAACACAAATTTCCGGCGATGTCCACTCGTTATCAGAGAAAAAACCTTTTTTTCTTCAAGGACAACTCGTTACCAGAGAAAAACACGAATTTGAACTCGTTAATATGAAGAAAACATGAATTCGAACTCGTTACCAAAGATAAAACACAAATTTCTACTCGTTATAAAGGGAAAACACAAATTTCCGGCGATGTCCACTCGTTATCAGAAAAACCTTTTTTTCTTCAAGGACAACTCGTTACCGAGAAAAACACGAATTTGAACTCGTTAATATGAAGAAAACATGAATTCGAACTCGTTACCAAAGATAAAACACAAATTTCTACTCGTTATAAAGGGAAAACACAAATTTCCGGCGATGTCCACTCGTTATCGTCGAGAAAAACCTTTTTTTCTTCAAGGACAACTCGTTACCAGAGAAAAACACGAATTTGAACTCGTTAATATGAAGAAAACATGAATTCGAACTCGTTACCAAAGATAAAACACAAATTTCTACTCGTTATAAAGGGAAAACACAAATTTCCGGCGATGTCCACTCGTTATCGAGAAAAACCTTTTTTTCTTCAAGGACAACTCGTTACCGAGAAAAACACGAATTTGAACTCGTTAATATGAAGAAAACATGAATTCGAACTCGTTACCAAAGATAAAACACAAATTTCTACTCGTTATAAAGTGGAAAACACAAATTTCCGGCGATGTCCACTCGTTATCGAGAGAAAAACCTTTTTTTCTTCAAGGACAACTCGTTACCAGAGAAAAACACGAATTTGAACTCGTTAATATGAAGAAAACATGAATTCGAACTCGTTACCAAAGATAAAACACAAATTTCTACTCGTTATAAAGGGAAAACACAAATTTCCGGCGATGTCCACTCGTTATCGAGAAAAACCTTTTTTTCTTCAAGGACAACTCGTTACCGTTACCAGAGAAAAACACGAATTTGAACTCGTTAATATGAAGAAAACATGAATTCGAACTCGTTACCAAAGATAAAACACAAATTTCTACTCGTTATAAAGGGAAAACACAAATTTCCGGCGATGTCCACTCGTTATCGAGAAAAACCTTTTTTTCTTCAAGGACAACTCGTTACCAGAAAAACACGAATTTGAACTCGTTAATATGAAGAAAACATGAATTCGAACTCGTTACCAAAGATAAAACACAAATTTCTACTCGTTATAAAGGGAAAACACAAATTTCCGGCGATGTCCACTCGTTATCGTCGAGAAAAACCTTTTTTTCTTCAAGGACAACTCGTTACCGCAGAGAAAAACACGAATTTGAACTCGTTAATATGAAGAAAACATGAATTCGAACTCGTTACCAAAGATAAAACACAAATTTCTACTCGTTATAAAGGGAAAACACAAATTTCCGGCGATGTCCACTCGTTATCGAGAAAAACCTTTTTTTCTTCAAGGACAACTCGTTACCAGAGAAAAACACGAATTTGAACTCGTTAATATGAAGAAAACATGAATTCGAACTCGTTACCAAAGATAAAACACAAATTTCTACTCGTTATAAAGGGAAAACACAAATTTCCGGCGATGTCCACTCGTTATCGAGAAAAACCTTTTTTTCTTCAAGGACAACTCGTTACCAGAGAAAAACACGAATTTGAACTCGTTAATATGAAGAAAACATGAATTCGAACTCGTTACCAAAGATAAAACACAAATTTCTACTCGTTATAAAGGGAAAACACAAATTTCCGGCGATGTCCACTCGTTATCGAGAAAAAACCTTTTTTTCTTCAAGGACAACTCGTTACCGAGAAAAACACGAATTTGAACTCGTTAATATGAAGAAAACATGAATTCGAACTCGTTACCAAAGATAAAACACAAATTTCTACTCGTTATAAAGGGAAAACACAAATTTCCGGCGATGTCCACTCGTTATCGAGAAAAACCTTTTTTTCTTCAAGGACAACTCGTTACCGAGAAAAACACGAATTTGAACTCGTTAATATGAAGAAAACATGAATTCGAACTCGTTACCAAAGATAAAACACAAATTTCTACTCGTTATAAAGGAAAACACAAATTTCCGGCGATGTCCACTCGTTATCGAGAAAAACCTTTTTTTCTTCAAGGACAACTCGTTACCAGAGAAAAACACGAATTTGAACTCGTTAATATGAAGAAAACATGAATTCGAACTCGTTACCAAAGATAAAACACAAATTTCTACTCGTTATAAAGTGGAAAACACAAATTTCCGGCGATGTCCACTCGTTATCGAGAAAAAACCTTTTTTTCTTCAAGGACAACTCGTTACCAGAGAAAAACACGAATTTGAACTCGTTAATATGAAGAAAACATGAATTCGAACTCGTTACCAAAGATTAAAAAAATTTCTACTCGTTATAAAGGAAAACACAAATTTCTCAAGCGATGTCCACTCGTTATCGAGAAAAACCTTCTTTCTCTTCAAGGACAACCTCGTCATACTCGCAGAAAAACATGAATTTGAACTCAACTTAATATGAAGAAAACATGAATTTGAACTCGTTAGCAAAGATAAAAACACAACTTCACTCGTTATAAAGGGAAAACACAAATTTCTCGGCGATGTCCACTACACTGTCGTAGAAAAACCTTTTTCTTCAAGGACAACCTCTGCTACCAGAGAAAACATGAATTTGAAGTCGTTAATATGAAGAAAACATGAATTCCAACTCAGTTAATTTCAAAGATAAAACATAAATTTCTACTCACATAAAGTGTAAAGCATAAATTACCAAGCGATGTCCGCTCGGCATCGTAGAAAACCCTTTTTTTTCTTCAAGGACAACTCGTTACTGTGAGAAAAACACGAATTTGAACTCAGTTACGACGATAGCAACATGAATTTAACTTGCTAATAAAGATAAAAACACAAATGTCTACTCGTTATAAAGGTAAAACATAAATTTCCGCGATGTCCACTCGTTATCGAGAAAAAACCTTTTTTTCTCCAAGGACAACTAAAAAATACCAGAAAAACGAATTTTAACTCAAGTAACTTATGACAAGAAAACATGAATTCGAACTCTGCTAATAAAGATAAAACACAAGTTTCTACTCAAGATAGAGAAGAAAAACACAAATTTCCGGGGCGATGCGTCGACTCGCTATCAGAGAAAAACCATTTTTTTCAGCAAGGAAAACTCGTTATCAGAGAAAAAACACGAATTTGGAACCTGCTCAGCATGAAGAAAACATGAATTGGAACTCAGCTACCAAAAAGATAAAAACACAAATTTCTACTTCAGTTATATAGTGGAAAACACAAATTTCCTCATGTATGTCAACTCAAGTTATCGAGAAAAAACCATTTTTTTCAAGAAGTGACAACTCATTAGCACAAAGAGAAACACAAATCCGAACTCGTTAATATGAAGAAAACATGAATTCGAACTGCTACACAAAGATAAAAACACAAATTTCCACTGCAAGTAAATGGAAAACACAAAATCTCCGGTACGGCGTCAACTCGTTATCAGTGAAAAAATCCTTTTTTTCTTCGATGACAACCTCGCTACCTCGTGAAAAACACTCACTTGAACTCGTTAATATGAAGAAAAATATGAATTCGAACTCGTTAACAAAGATAAAACATAAATTTCTACTCATGATAAAAGTGGAAAACACAAATTTCCGGCGACGCCTCACCTTCAAGTTATCTTAGAAAAACCCTTTTTTTCTCTGGCAAGTGACTAAATCCCTACTGTGATGAAAAATACTCAATTTGAACTCAAGTTAATTTGAAGAAAACATGAACTCAACTCTCAAGTACTAAAGATAAAACACAAATTTCTACTCATTATGTGCGGAAAACAAAAATTCTCCTATTGATATCCACTAAGCATTTTAGAAAAATCCTTTTTTCTTTCAAGGACAATCTCGCTACCAGAGAAAAACACGACTCTGAAGTCCCCCTGTTATTAGCGAAGAAAAGATGAATTCTAACTCGTTACACTCAAGATAAAACACAAATTTCTACTCGTTATAATGTGCGGAAACATACATTTCCGGCGATGTCCACTCGTTATCGGAGAAAAAAACCTTTTTTCTTCAAGGACAACTCGGCACGGTGAGAAAAACACGAATTTGAACTCGTTAATAGTGAAGAAAACATGAATTCGAACCTGTTACCAAAGATAAAACATCGTACTCTCACTCGCTATGTGCGGGGAAAACACAATTTCCGGCTTTATAACCACCTACATCGTGAGAAAAACCTTTTTCTCTTCAAGGATAACTCGCTACTGTGAGAAAACGATCTAAATTTGAACTCGTTATCACGAAGAAAACATGAATTCAAACTCGTTTACTCAAAGATAAAACACAAATTCTCTACTTTATAAAAGGAAAACACAAATTTCGGCGATGTCCACTCATATATCCGAGAAAAACCATTTTTTCTTAAAGGACAACTCGTTACGTTGAAAAACACGACTTGAACTCGTTATTACGAAGAAAACATGAATTCGAACTCGTTACCAAAGATAAAAATTATAATTGGAATTTCTACTGCTGAGAAAGTGTAAAACACAAATTTCCGGCGTATGTCCACTAAGTTATCGTAGAAAAAATTTTTTTTTCTTCAATGACAACTCTAGATGAAAAAACACGAATTTGAACTCGTTATCACGAAGAAAAACATGAATTCGAACTTCGTTACCAAAGATAAAACACAAGTTTCTACTCGTTATAAAGTGTAAAACACAAATTTCCGGCGATGTCCACTCGTTATCTGAGTAGAAAAAACCTTTTTCTTCAAGGACAACTCGTTATCAGAGAAAAACACTAATTTGAACTTCAAGGTTAATATGAAGAAAACATGAATTCGAACTCGTTACCAAAGATAAAACACAAATTTCTACTCGTTATAAAGGAAGAAACACAAATTTCCGGCGATGTCCACTCGTTATCGTAGGAGAAAAAACGATCTTTTCTTCAAGGACAACTTCGTTACCATAGAAAACACTAATTTGAACTTCGTTAATATATGAAGAAAACATGAATTCGAACTCAGTTACCAAAGATAAAACACAAATTTCTACTCAAGTATATAAAAGGAAAACACAAATTTCCGGCCGATGTCCACTCGTTATCGAGAGGAAAAATCTTTTTCTTCAAGGACAACTCGTTACCCGTGGAAAAAACGAATTTGAACTCGTTAATATGAAGAAAACATGAATTCCAACTCATACCAAAAGATAAAACACAAATTTCTACTCAAGCTATAAAGGAAAACACAAATTTCCGGCGATGTCCACTCGTTATCGCAGGAGAAAACCTTTTTTCTTCAAGGACAACCCATTCTTACTGTGAGAAAACACGAATTTGAACTCGTTAATATGAAGAAAACATGAATTCGAACTCAGCTACTAAAGATAAAACACAAATTTCTACTCGTTATAAAGGGAAAACACAAATTTCCTGCGATGTCCACTCGTTATCGAGAAAAACCTTTTTTCTTCAAGGACAACTCGTTACCAGAGAAAAACACGAATTTGAACTCGTTAATATGAAGAAAACATGAATTCGAACTCGTTACCAAAGATAAACACAAATTTTCTACTCGTTATAGGGAAAACACAAATTTCCGGCGATGTCCACTCGTTATCTAAAGAGAAAAAACCTTTTTTTCTTCAAGGACAACTCGTTACAAGAGAAAAACATGAATTTGAACTCGTTAATATGAAGAAAACATGAATTCGAACTCGTTACCAAAGATAAAACACAATTTCTACTCGTTATAAAGGGAAAACACAAATTTCCGGCGATGTCCACTCGTTATCAGGAGAGAAAAACCTTTTTTCTTCAAGGACAACTCGTTACTGAGAGAGAAAAGCACGAATTTGAACTCGTTAATATGAAGAAAACATGAATTCGAACTCGTTACCAAAGATAAAAACACAAATTTCTACTCGTTATAAAGGGAAAACACAAATTTCCATGATGTCCACTCGTTATCGAGAGAAAAAACCTTTTTTCTTCAAGGACAACTCGTTACCAGTAGAAAACACGAATTTGAACTCGTTAATATGAAGAAAACATGAATTCGAACTCGTTACCAAAGAAAAAACACAAATTTCTACTACCGCTATAAAGGGAAAACACAAATTTCCGGCGATGTCCACTCGTTATCGAGAAAAAACTCTTTTCTTCAAGGACAACTCGTTACCGTGAGAAAAACACGAATTTGAACTCGTTAATATGAAGAAAACATGAATTCGAACTCGTTACTAAAGATAAAACACAAATTTCACTCGTTATAAAGTGGAAAACACAAATTTCCGGATACCACTGATGTCCACTCGTTATCCGGAGAAAAAGACACTTTTTCGTTCTTGGAAGGACAACTCGTTACCGCAGAAAAACACTAAATTGTGAACTCGTTAATATAGAAGAAAACATGAATTCTGAACTCAAGCATAATTCAACTCACAAAAGATAAAAACACAAATTTCTACTCGTTATAAAGTGGAAAACACAAATTTCCGGCTGATGTCCACTCGTTATCAAGAGAGAAAAACCTTTTTTTCTCTAATGACAACTCGTTACTGGTGAGAAAAACACGAATTTGAACTCGTTAATATGAAGAAAACATGAATTCGAACTCGTTACCAAAGATAAAAACACAAATTTCTACTCGTTTATAAAGGGAAAACATACAAATTTCCAACGATGTCCACTCGTTATCCGAGAAAAAGCCTTCTTTTCTCTTCAAGGACAACTACGTTATCAGAGAAAAACACTGAATTTGAACTCGTTAATATGAAGAAAACATGAATTCGAACTCGTTACTCAAAGATAAAAACACAAATTTCTACTCGTTATAAAGGAAAACACAAACTTCGAAGCGATGTGCACTCGTTATCGGAGAAAAAACCTTTTTGTTCAAAGGGACAGCTCGTTACTGTGAGAAAGACACGAATTTGAACTCGTTAATATGAAGAAAACATGAATTCGAACTCGTTTACCAAAGATAAAACACAAATTTCTTTTTCGTTATAAAGTGGAAAACACAAATATCCGCGATGTCCACTCGTTATCGGTAGAAAAAACCTTTTTTCTTCAAGGACAACTCGCTACCCGATGAGAAAAACATGAATTTGAACTCATTAATATGAAGAAAACATGAATTCGAACTTCGTTAGCAAAAGATAAAACACAAATTTCTACTTTCGTTATAAAGGTGAAAGCAATAAATTTCCGAAGGCGATGTCAACTCGTTATGAGTAGAAGAAAACCTTTTTCTTCAAGGACAACTCGTTTACTGTGAGAAAGCACGAATTTGAAGTCGTTAATATGAAGAAAACATGAATTTGAACTCGTTAATAAAGATTAAACACAAATTTCTACTCCTTACAAAGGAAAACTTCAAATTTCCAGTGATGTCCACTCGTTATCGAGAGAAAAAGCCTTTTTTCTTCAAAGGACAACTTCGTTGAGAGAAGAAAAGCACGAATTTGAACTCGTTAATATGAAGAAAACATGAATTCGAGCTGGTTACCAAAGATAAAACACCAATTTCCACACTCGTTATAAAGGGAAAACACAAATTTCAGCGATGTCCACTCGTTATCGGTAGAAAAAACCCTTTTTTCTTCAAGGACAACTCGTTACCCAGAGAAAGGAGCACGAATTTGAGACTACGTTAATATGAAGAAAACATGAATTCGAACTAGATTCACAGATAAAAGCACGCAAATTCCTACTCGTTATAAAGGGGAAAACACAAATTTCCTGCGATGTCCACTCGTTATCGGAGAAAAAACCTTTTTCTTCAAGGACAACTACGTTACCCCGAGAGAAAAACCACGAATTTGAACTACAGTTAATATGAAGAAAACATGAATTCGAACTCGTTACCAAAGATAAAACACAAATTTCTACTCGTTATAAAGGAAAACACAAATTTCCGGCGTGTCTCGTTATCGGAGAAAAACCTTTTCTTCGAGACAACTCGTTACCCGAGAGAAAAACAATTTGAACTCGTTAATATGAAGAAAACATGAATTGAACTCGTTGCAAAAGATAAAACACAAATTTCTACTCGTTAAAGGAAAACACAAATTTCGGCGTGTCGTTATCGGAGAAAAAACCTTTTTTTCTTCGGAGACAACTCGTCACCGAGAGAAAAACATGAATTTGAACTCGTTAATATGAATAAAAAATGAATTCGAACTCGTTACCAAAAGATAAAAGCACAAATTTACTACTCGTTATAAAGAGGAAAACACAAATATGCGTCGATGTCCCCTGCGTTATCGAGAGAAAAAACCTTTTTTTTCTTCAAGGATAACTCAGTTACCATAGGTAAACGCGAATTTAGAAGCTCGTTAATATGAAGAAAACGTGAATTCGAACTCGTTACCAAACAAAAAACACAAATTTCTACGCGTTATAAAAGGAAAGAAACACAAATTTCCCGCGATGTCCACTCGTTATCGGAGAGAAAAAGCCTTTTTTTTTCTTCAAGGACGACTCGTTACCGAGGAGAAAACACGAAGGTGAGACTCGTTAATATGAAGAAAACATGAATTCGAACTCGTTACCAAAGATAAAACACAAATTTACTACTCGATATAAAGGAAAAACATAGAATTTCAGTGATGTCAATCGTTATCGGAGAGAAAAAACCTTTTTTTCTTCAAGGAAATGACTCCTTACAGGAAAAACATGAATTTGAACTCGTTCATATGAAGAAAAAAATGAATTCGAACTCGTTACCAAAAAGATAAAACACAAATTTCTACTCGTTATAAAGGAAAAACACAAATTTCCAGCTGATGTCACCTAAATTATCAGAGAAAAAAGCCTTTTTTTCTTCAAAGTTTAACTAGATTACCATAGAAAAACACGAATTTGAACTCGTTAAGCATCTGAAGAAAACTTGAATTCAAACTCGTTACCAATGATAAAACACAAATTTCTACTCGTTATAAAGGAAAAACACAAATTTCACGGTGATGTCCACTCGTTATCAGAGAAAAAAACTTTTTTTCTTCCAAGGACAACTCGTTACCAGGGAAAAACACAAAACTTAGAACTCGTTAATATGAAGAAAACATGAATTCCAGACTCGTTACCAAAAGAAAAAACATAAATTTCTACTCGTTATAAAGGGAAAACACAAATTTCCCGGCGATCTCCCTCTACGTTATCGGAGAAATAACCTTTTTATCTTCAAGGACAACTCGTTGCCGGAGAAAAACACGAATTTGAACTCGTTAATATGGAAGAAAACATGAATTCGAACTCGTTACCAAAAGATAAAACACAAATTTCTACTCGTTATAAAGAGGAAAACACAAATTTCCGGCGATGTCCACTCGTTATCGAGGAGAAAAAACCTTTTTTTCTTCAAGGACAACTCGTTACACGAGAGAAAACACGAATTTGAACTCGTTAATATGAGAAAACATGAATTCGAACTCGTTACCAAAGATAAAACACAAATTTCTACTCGTTATAAAAGGGAAAACACAAATTTCCGGCGATGTCCACTCGTTATCAGAGAAAAAACCTTTTTTCTTCAAGGACAACTCGTTACCCGAGAAAAACACGAATTTGAACTCGTTAATATGAAGAAAACATGAATTCGAACTCGTTACCAAAAGATAAAACACAAATTTCTACTCGTTATAAAGGAAAACACAAATTTCCGGCGATGTCAAAACTCGTTTATCGGAGAAAAAACCTTTTTTTCTTCAAGGACAACTCGTTACCGAGAAAAACACGAATTTGAACTCGTTAATATGAAGAAAACATGAATTAGAACTCGTTGCAAAGATAAAACACAAATTTACTACTCGTTATAAGGGAAAACATAAATTTCCGGCGATGTCCACTAGATTATCGAGGAGAAAAAACCTTTTTTCTTCAAGGACAACTCGTTACAGAGAAAAACACGAATTTGAACTCGTTAATATGAAGAAAACATGAATTCGAACTCGTTACCGAAGATAAAACACAAATTTCTACTCGTTATAAAGGAAAACACAAATTTCCGAGCGATGTCCTCTCGTTATCGAGAGAAAAAACCTTTTTTCTTCAAGGACAACTAGATTACAGGAAGACACGAATTTGAATAGTTAATATGAAGAAAACATAGATTCGAGACTCGTTACCAAAGATAAAACACAAATTTCTACTCGTTATAAAGGGAAAACACAAATTTCCGGCGATGTCCACTCGTTATCGAGAAAAACCTTTTTTTCTTCAAGGACAACTCGTTACCGAGAAAAACACGAATTTGAACTCGTTAATATGAAGAAAACATGAATTCGAACTCGTTACCAAAGATAAAACACAAATTTCTACTCGTTATAAAGGGAAAACACAAATTTCCGGCGATGTCCACTCGTTATCGTCGAGAAAAACCTTTTTTTCTTCAAGGACAACTCGTTACCGAGAAAAACACGAATTTGAACTCGTTAATATGAAGAAAACATGAATTCGAACTCGTTACCAAAGATAAAACACAAATTTCTACTCGTTATAAAGGGAAAACACAAATTTCCGGCGATGTCCACTCGTTATCGAGAAAAACCTTTTTTTCTTCAAGGACAACTCGTTACCAGAGAAAAACACGAATTTGAACTCGTTAATATGAAGAAAACATGAATTCGAACTCGTTACCAAAGATAAAACACAAATTTCTACTCGTTATAAATGGAAAAGACAGAATTTCCGGCCGATGTCCACTCGTTATAAGAGAAAAAACCTTTTTTTCTTCAAGGACAACTAGTTACCAGAAAAAGACTAATTTAAAATCGTTAATATGAAGAAAACATGAATTCGAACTCAGATTTACCGAAAGATAAAAACACAAATTTCTACTCGTTATAAAGGAAAACACAAAATTTCCCTGCGATTTCCACTCGTTATCGCAGAAAAACCTTTTTTGCTTCAAGGACAACTCGTTACTCCAGATAAAAACAAGAATTTGAACTCGTTAGAATATGAAGAAAACATGAATTTGAACTCGCGAATAAAAGAAAACACAAATTTCACTCGTTATAAAGTGGAAAACACAAATTTCCGATGTATGTCCACTGCGCACCGAGAAAAAACCTTTTTTTCTTTCAAGGACAACTCATTACCAGAGATAAACATGACTTTGAATCCAAGTATACAGAAGAAAACATGAATTCGAACTCGTTACCAAAGATAAAACACAAATTTCTACTCGTTATAAAGGGAAAACACAAATTTCCGGCGATGTCCACTCGTTATCGAGAAAAACCTTTTTTTCTTCAAGGACAACTCGTTACCGAGAAAAACACGAATTTGAACTCGTTAATATGAAGAAAACATGAATTCGAACTCGTTACCAAAGATAAAACACAAATTTCTACTCGTTATAAAGGGAAAACACAAATTTCCGGCGATGTCCACTCGTTATCGAGAAAAACCTTTTTTTCTTCAAGGACAACTCGTTACCAGAGAAAAACACGAATTTGAACTCGTTAATATGAAGAAAACATGAATTCGAACTCGTTACCAAAGATAAAACACAAATTTCTACTCGTTATAAAGGGAAAACACAAATTTCCGGCGATGTCCACTCGTTATCAGAGAAAAAACTTTTTTTCTTCAAGGACAACTCGTTACCAGAGAAAAACACGAATTTGAACTCGTTAATATGAAGAAAACATGAATTCGAACTCGTTACCAAAGATAAAACACAAATTTCTACTCGTTATAAAGGGAAAACACAAATTTCCGGCGATGTCCACTCGTTATCGAGAAAAACCTTTTTTTCTTCAAGGACAACTCGTTACCAGAGAAAAACACGAATTTGAACTCGTTAATATGAAGAAAACATGAATTCGAACTCGTTACCAAAGATAAAACACAAATTTCTACTCGTTATAAAGGGAAAACACAAATTTCCGGCGATGTCCACTCGTTATCGAGAAAAAACCTTTTTTTCTTCAAGGACAACTCGTTACCAGAGAAAAACACGAATTTGAACTCGTTAATATGAAGAAAACATGAATTCGAACTCGTTACCAAAGATAAAACACAAATTTCTACTCGTTATAAAGGGAAAACACAAATTTCCGGCGATGTCCACTCGTTATCGAGAAAAAACCTTTTTTTCTTCAAGGACAACTCGTTACCAGAGAAAAACACGAATTTGAACTCGTTAATATGAAGAAAACATGAATTCGAACTCGTTACCAAAGATAAAACACAAATTTCTACTCGTTATAAAGGGAAAACACAAATTTCCGGCGATGTCCACTCGTTATCGAGAAAAACCTTTTTTTCTTCAAGGACAACTCGTTACTGAGAAAAACACGAATTTGAACTCGTTAATATGAAGAAAACATGAATTCGAACTCGTTACCAAAGATAAAACACAAATTTCTACTCGTTATAAAGGGAAAACACAAATTTCCGGCGATGTCCACTCGTTATCGAGAAAAACCTTTTTTTCTTCAAGGACAACTCGTTACCGTGAGAAAAACACGAATTTGAACTCGTTAATATGAAGAAAACATGAATTCGAACTCGTTACCAAAGATAAAACACAAATTTCTACTCGTTATAAAGGGAAAACACAAATTTCCGGCGATGTCCACTCGTTATCGAGAAAAACCTTTTTTTTTTCTTCAAGGACAACTCGTTACGAGAAAAACACGAATTTGAACTCGTTAATATGAAGAAAACATGAATTCGAACTCGTTACCAAAGATAAAACACAAATTTCTACTCGTTATAAAGTGGAAAACACAAATTTCCGGCGATGTCCACTCGTTATCGTCGAGAAAAACCTTTTTTTCTTCAAGGACAACTCGTTACTGCAGAGAAAAACACGAATTTGAACTCGTTAATATGAAGAAAACATGAATTCGAACTCGTTACCAAAGATAAAACACAAATTTCTACTCGTTATAAAGGGAAAACACAAATTTCCGGCGATGTCCACTCGTTATCGAGAGAAAAACCTTTTTTTCTTCAAGGACAACTCGTTAGAGAAAAACACGAATTTGAACTCGTTAATATGAAGAAAACATGAATTCGAACTCGTTACCAAAGATAAAACACAAATTTCTACTCGTTATAAAGGGAAAACACAAATTTCCGGCGATGTCCACTCGTTATCGAGAAAAACCTTTTTTTCTTCAAGGACAACTCGTTACCAGAGAAAAACACGAATTTGAACTCGTTAATATGAAGAAAACATGAATTCGAACTCGTTACCAAAGATAAAACACAAATTTCTACTCGTTATAAAGGGAAAACACAAATTTCCGGCGATGTCCACTCGTTATCGAGAAAAACCTTTTTTTCTTCAAGGACAACTCGTTACCGAGAAAAACACGAATTTGAACTCGTTAATATGAAGAAAACATGAATTCGAACTCGTTACCAAAGATAAAACACAAATTTCTACTCGTTATAAAGGGAAAACACAAATTTCCGGCGATGTCCACTCGTTATCGAGAAAAACCTTTTTTTCTTCAAGGACAACTCGTTACCAGAGAAAAACACGAATTTGAACTCGTTAATATGAAGAAAACATGAATTCGAACTCGTTACCAAAGATAAAACACAAATTTCTACTCGTTATAAAGGGAAAACACAAATTTCCGGCGATGTCCACTCGTTATCAGAGAAAAAACCTTTTTTTCTTCAAGGACAACTCGTTACCAGAGAAAAACACGAATTTGAACTCGTTAATATGAAGAAAACATGAATTCGAACTCGTTACCAAAGATAAAACACAAATTTCTACTCGTTATAAAGGGAAAACACAAATTTCCGGCGATGTCCACTCGTTATCATAGAAAAACCTTTTTTTCTTCAAGGACAACTCGTTACCAGAGAAAAACACGAATTTGAACTCGTTAATATGAAGAAAACATGAATTCGAACTCGTTACCAAAGATAAAACACAAATTTCTACTCGTTATAAAGGGAAAACACAAATTTCCGGCGATGTCCACTCGTTATCAGAGAAAAAACCTTTTTTTCTTCAAGGACAACTCGTTACCAGAGAAAAACACGAATTTGAACTCGTTAATATGAAGAAAACATGAATTCGAACTCGTTACCAAAGATAAAACACAAATTTCTACTCGTTATAAAGGGAAAACACAAATTTCCGGCGATGTCCACTCGTTATCGAGAAAAACCTTTTTTTCTTCAAGGACAACTCGTTACCGAGAAAAACACGAATTTGAACTCGTTAATATGAAGAAAACATGAATTCGAACTCGTTACCAAAGATAAAACACAAATTTCTACTCGTTATAAAGGGAAAACACAAATTTCCGGCGATGTCCACTCGTTATCGAGAAAAACCTTTTTTTCTTCAAGGACAACTCGTTACCAGAGAAAAACACGAATTTGAACTCGTTAATATGAAGAAAACATGAATTCGAACTCGTTACCAAAGATAAAACACAAATTTCTACTCGTTATAAAGGGAAAACACAAATTTCCGGCGATGTCCACTCGTTATCGAGAAAAACCTTTTTTTCTTCAAGGACAACTCGTTACCAGAGAAAAACACGAATTTGAACTCGTTAATATGAAGAAAACATGAATTCGAACTCGTTACCAAAGATAAAACACAAATTTCTACTCGTTATAAAGGGAAAACACAAATTTCCGGCGATGTCCACTCGTTATCGAGAAAAACCTTTTTTTCTTCAAGGACAACTCGTTACCGTAGAAAAACACGAATTTGAACTCGTTAATATGAAGAAAACATGAATTCGAACTCGTTACCAAAGATAAAACACAAATTTCTACTCGTTATAAAGGGAAAACACAAATTTCCGGCGATGTCCACTCGTTATCGAGAAAAACCTTTTTTTCTTCAAGGACAACTCGTTACCGCAGAGAAAAACACGAATTTGAACTCGTTAATATGAAGAAAACATGAATTCGAACTCGTTACCAAAGATAAAACACAAATTTCTACTCGTTATAAAGGGAAAACACAAATTTCGGCGATGTGTCCACTCGTTATCGAGAAAAACCTTTTTTTCTTCAAGGACAACTCGTTACCAGAGAAAAACACGAATTTGAACTCGTTAATATGAAGAAAACATGAATTCGAACTCGTTACCAAAGATAAAACACAAATTTCTACTCGTTATAAAGGGAAAACACAAATTTCCGGCGATGTCCACTCGTTATCGAGAAAAACCTTTTTTTCTTCAAGGACAACTCGTTACCGAGAAAAACACGAATTTGAACTCGTTAATATGAAGAAAACATGAATTCGAACTCGTTACCAAAGATAAAACACAAATTTCTACTCGTTATAAAGGGAAAACACAAATTTCCGGCGATGTCCACTCGTTATCGTAGAGAAAAACCTTTTTTTCTTCAAGGACAACTCGTTACCAGAGAAAAACACGAATTTGAACTCGTTAATATGAAGAAAACATGAATTCGAACTCGTTACCAAAGATAAAACACAAATTTCTACTCGTTATAAAGGGAAAACACAAATTTCCGGCGATGTCCACTCGTTATCGAGAAAAAACCTTTTTTTCTTCAAGGACAACTCGTTACCGAGAAAAACACGAATTTGAACTCGTTAATATGAAGAAAACATGAATTCGAACTCGTTACCAAAGATAAAACACAAATTTCTACTCGTTATAAAGGGAAAACACAAATTTCCGGCGATGTCCACTCGTTATCGAGAAAAACCTTTTTTTCTTCAAGGACAACTCGTTACCGAGAAAAACACGAATTTGAACTCGTTAATATGAAGAAAACATGAATTCGAACTCGTTACCAAAGATAAAACACAAATTTCTACTCGTTATAAAGGGAAAACACAAATTTCCGGCGATGTCCACTCGTTATCGAGAAAAACCTTTTTTTCTTCAAGGACAACTCGTTACCAGAGAAAAACACGAATTTGAACTCGTTAATATGAAGAAAACATGAATTCGAACTCGTTACCAAAGATAAAACACAAATTTCTACTCGTTATAAAGGGAAAACACAAATTTCCGGCGATGTCCACTCGTTATCGAGAAAAACCTTTTTTTTTCTTCAAGGACAACTCGTTACCGCGAGAAAAACACGAATTTGAACTCGTTAATATGAAGAAAACATGAATTCGAACTCGTTACCAAAGATAAAACACAAATTTCTACTCGTTATAAAGGGAAAACACAAATTTCCGGCGATGTCCACTCGTTATCGAGAAAAAACCTTTTTTTCTTCAAGGACAACTCGTTACAGAGAAAAACACGAATTTGAACTCGTTAATATGAAGAAAACATGAATTCGAACTCGTTACCAAAGATAAAACACAAATTTCTACTCGTTATAAAGGGAAAACACAAATTTCCGGCGATGTCCACTCGTTATCGAGAAAAAACCTTTTTTTCTTCAAGGACAACTCGTTACCAGAGAAAAACACGAATTTGAACTCGTTAATATGAAGAAAACATGAATTCGAACTCGTTACCAAAGATAAAACACAAATTTCTACTCGTTATAAAGGGAAAACACAAATTTCCGGCGATGTCCACTCGTTATCGAGAAAAACCTTTTTTTCTTCAAGGACAACTCGTTACAGAGAAAAACACGAATTTGAACTCGTTAATATGAAGAAAACATGAATTCGAACTCGTTACCAAAGATAAAACACAAATTTCTACTCGTTATAAAGGGAAAACACAAATTTCCGGCGATGTCCACTCGTTATCGAGAAAAACCTTTTTTTCTTCAAGGACAACTCGTTACCAGAGAAAAACACGAATTTGAACTCGTTAATATGAAGAAAACATGAATTCGAACTCGTTACCAAAGATAAAACACAAATTTCTACTCGTTATAAAGGGAAAACACAAATTTCCGGCGATGTCCACTCGTTATCGAGAAAAACCTTTTTTTCTTCAAGGACAACTCGTTACCAGAGAAAAACACGAATTTGAACTCGTTAATATGAAGAAAACATGAATTCGAACTCGTTACCAAAGATAAAACACAAATTTCTACTCGTTATAAAGGGAAAACACAAATTTCCGGCGATGTCCACTCGTTATCGAGAAAAACCTTTTTTTCTTCAAGGACAACTCGTTACCAGAGAAAAACACGAATTTGAACTCGTTAATATGAAGAAAACATGAATTCGAACTCGTTACCAAAGATAAAACACAAATTTCTACTCGTTATAAAGGGAAAACACAAATTTCCGGCGATGTCCACTCGTTATCGTCGAGAAAAACCTTTTTTTCTTCAAGGACAACTCGTTACCAGAGAAAAACACGAATTTGAACTCGTTAATATGAAGAAAACATGAATTCGAACTCGTTACCAAAGATAAAACACAAATTTCTACTCGTTATAAAGGGAAAACACAAATTTCCGCGATGTCCACTCGTTATCGAGAAAAACCTTTTTTTCTTCAAGGACAACTCGTTACAGAGAAAAACACGAATTTGAACTCGTTAATATGAAGAAAACATGAATTCGAACTCGTTACCAAAGATAAAACACAAATTTCTACTCGTTATAAAGGGAAAACACAAATTTCCGGCGATGTCCACTCGTTATCGAGAAAAACCTTTTTTTCTTCAAGGACAACTCGTTACCGAGAAAAACACGAATTTGAACTCGTTAATATGAAGAAAACATGAATTCGAACTCGTTACCAAAGATAAAACACAAATTTCTACTCGTTATAAAGGGAAAACACAAATTTCCGGCGATGTCCACTCGTTATCGAGAAAAACCTTTTTTTCTTCAAGGACAACTCGTTACCAGAGAAAAACACGAATTTGAACTCGTTAATATGAAGAAAACATGAATTCGAACTCGTTACCAAAGATAAAACACAAATTTCTACTCGTTATAAAGGGAAAACACAAATTTCCGGCGATGTCCACTCGTTATCAGAGAAAAAACCTTTTTTTCTTCAAGGACAACTCGTTACCAGAGAAAAACACGAATTTGAACTCGTTAATATGAAGAAAACATGAATTCGAACTCGTTACCAAAGATAAAACACAAATTTCTACTCGTTATAAAAGGGAAAACACAAATTTCCGGCGATGTCCACTCGTTATCAGAGAAAAACCTTTTTTTCTTCAAGGACAACTCGTTACCAGAGAAAAACACGAATTTGAACTCGTTAATATGAAGAAAACATGAATTCGAACTCGTTACCAAAGATAAAACACAAATTTCTACTCGTTATAAAGGGAAAACACAAATTTCCGGCGATGTCCACTCGTTATCGAGAAAAACCTTTTTTTCTTCAAGGACAACTCGTTACCAGAGAAAAACACGAATTTGAACTCGTTAATATGAAGAAAACATGAATTCGAACTCGTTACCAAAGATAAAACACAAAATTCTACTCGTTATAAAGGGAAAACACAAATTTCCGGCGATGTCCACTCGTTATCAGAGAAAAAACCTTTTTTTCTTCAAGGACAACTCGTTACAGAGAAAAACACGAATTTGAACTCGTTAATATGAAGAAAACATGAATTCGAACTCGTTACCAAAGATAAAACACAAATTTCTACTCGTTATAAAGGGAAAACACAAATTTCCGGCGATGTCCACTCGTTATCGAGAAAAACCTTTTTTTCTTCAAGGACAACTCGTTACCAGAGAAAAACACGAATTTGAACTCGTTAATATGAAGAAAACATGAATTCGAACTCGTTACCAAAGATAAAACACAAATTTCTACTCGTTATAAAGTGGAAAACACAAATTTCCGGCGATGTCCACTCGTTATCGAGAAAAACCTTTTTTTCTTCAAGGACAACTCGTTACCAGAGAAAAACACGAATTTGAACTCGTTAATATGAAGAAAACATGAATGAATTCAAACTCGTTACCAAAGAAAAAACACAAATTTTTACTCGTTATAAAGGGAAAACACAAATTTCCGGCGATGTCCACTCGTTATCGAGAGAAAAACCTTTTTTTCTTCAAGGACAACTCGTTACCAGAGAAAAACACGAATTTGAACTCGTTAATATGAAGAAAACATGAATTCGAACTCGTTACCAAAGATAAAACACAAATTTCTACTCGTTATAAAGGGAAAACACAAATTTCCGGCGATGTCCACTCGTTATCATAGAAAAAACCTTTTTTTCTTCAAGGACAACTCGTTACCAGAGAAAAACACGAATTTGAACTCGTTAATATGAAGAAAACATGAATTCGAACTCGTTACCAAAGATAAAACACAAATTTCTACTCGTTATAAAGGGAAAACACAAATTTCCGGCGATGTCCACTCGTTATCAGAGAAAAAACCTTTTTTTCTTCAAGGACAACTCGTTACCTGAGAAAAACACGAATTTGAACTCGTTAATATGAAGAAAACATGAATTCGAACTCGTTACCAAAGATAAAACACAAATTTCTACTCGTTATAAAGGGAAAACACAAATTTCCGGCGATGTCCACTCGTTATCAGAGAAAAACCTTTTTTTCTTCAAGGACAACTCGTTACCAGAGAAAAACACGAATTTGAACTCGTTAATATGAAGAAAACATGAATTCGAACTCGTTACCAAAGATAAAACACAAATTTCTACTCGTTATAAAGGGAAAACACAAATTTCCGGCGATGTCCACTCGTTATCGAGAAAAACCTTTTTTTCTTCAAGGACAACTCGTTACCAGAGAAAAACACGAATTTGAACTCGTTAATATGAAGAAAACATGAATTCGAACTCGTTACCAAAGATAAAACACAAATTTCTACTCGTTATAAAGGGAAAACACAAATTTCCGGCGATGTCCACTCGTTATCGAGAAAAACCTTTTTTTCTTCAAGGACAACTCGTTACCAGAGAAAAACACGAATTTGAACTCGTTAATATGAAGAAAACATGAATTCGAACTCGTTACCAAAGATAAAACACAAATTTCTACTCGTTATAAAGGGAAAACACAAATTTCCGGCGATGTCCACTCGTTATCGAGAAAAACCTTTTTTTCTTCAAGGACAACTCGTTACCAGAGAAAAACACGAATTTGAACTCGTTAATATGAAGAAAACATGAATTCGAACTCGTTACCAAAGATAAAACACAAATTTCTACTCGTTATAAAGGGAAAACACAAATTTCCGGCGATGTCCACTCGTTATCGAGAAAAACCTTTTTTTCTTCAAGGACAACTCGTTACCCGAGAAAAACACGAATTTGAACTCGTTAATATGAAGAAAACATGAATTCGAACTCGTTACCAAAGATAAAACACAAATTTCTACTCGTTATAAAGGGAAAACACAAATTTCCGGCGATGTCCACTCGTTATCAGAGAAAAACCTTTTTTTCTTCAAGGACAACTCGTTACCAGAGAAAAACACGAATTTGAACTCGTTAATATGAAGAAAACATGAATTCGAACTCGTTACCAAAGATAAAACACAAATTTCTACTCGTTATAAAGGGAAAACACAAATTTCCGGCGATGTCCACTCGTTATCATAGAAAAAACCTTTTTTTCTTCAAGGACAACTCGTTACCAGAGAAAAACACGAATTTGAACTCGTTAATATGAAGAAAACATGAATTCGAACTCGTTACCAAAGATAAAACACAAATTTCTACTCGTTATAAAGGGAAAACACAAATTTCCGGCGATGTCCACTCGTTATCAGAGAAAAAACCTTTTTTTCTTCAAGGACAACTCGTTACCAGAGAAAAACACGAATTTGAACTCGTTAATATGAAGAAAACATGAATTCGAACTCGTTACCAAAGATAAAACACAAATTTCTACTCGTTATAAAGGGAAAACACAAATTTCCGGCGATGTCCACTCGTTATCGAGAAAAAACCTTTTTTTCTTCAAGGACAACTCGTTACCAGAGAAAAACACGAATTTGAACTCGTTAATATGAAGAAAACATGAATTCGAACTCGTTACCAAAGATAAAACACAAATTTCTACTCGTTATAAAGGGAAAACACAAATTTCCGGCGATGTCCACTCGTTATCGAGAAAAACCTTTTTTTCTTCAAGGACAACTCGTTACCAGAGAAAAACACGAATTTGAACTCGTTAATATGAAGAAAACATGAATTCGAACTCGTTACCAAAGATAAAACACAAATTTCTACTCGTTATAAAGGGAAAACACAAATTTCCGGCGATGTCCACTCGTTATCGAGAAAAACCTTTTTTTCTTCAAGGACAACTCGTTACGTGAGAAAAACACGAATTTGAACTCGTTAATATGAAGAAAACATGAATTCGAACTCGTTACCAAAGATAAAACACAAATTTCTACTCGTTATAAAGGGAAAACACAAATTTCCGGCGATGTCCACTCGTTATCGAGAAAAACCTTTTTTTCTTCAAGGACAACTCGTTACCAGAGAAAAACACGAATTTGAACTCGTTAATATGAAGAAAACATGAATTCGAACTCGTTACCAAAGATAAAACACAAATTTCTACTCGTTATAAAGGGAAAACACAAATTTCCGGCGATGTCCACTCGTTATCGAGAAAAAACCTTTTTTTCTTCAAGGACAACTCGTTACCCAGAGAAAAACACGAATTTGAACTCGTTAATATGAAGAAAACATGAATTCGAACTCGTTACCAAAGATAAAACACAAATTTCTACTCGTTATAAAGGGAAAACACAAATTTCCGGCGATGTCCACTCGTTATCGAGAAAAACCTTTTTTTCTTCAAGGACAACTCGTTACCAGAGAAAAACACGAATTTGAACTCGTTAATATGAAGAAAACATGAATTCGAACTCGTTACCAAAGATAAAACACAAATTTCTACTCGTTATAAAGGGAAAACACAAATTTCCGGCGATGTCCACTCGTTATCGAGAAAAACCTTTTTTTCTTCAAGGACAACTCGTTACCAGAGAAAAACACGAATTTGAACTCGTTAATATGAAGAAAACATGAATTCGAACTCGTTACCAAAGATAAAACACAAATTTCTACTCGTTATAAAGGGAAAACACAAATTTCCGGCGATGTCCACTCGTTATCGAGAAAAAACCTTTTTTTCTTCAAGGACAACTCGTTACCGAGAAAAACACGAATTTGAACTCGTTAATATGAAGAAAACATGAATTCGAACTCGTTACCAAAGATAAAACACAAATTTCTACTCGTTATAAAGGGAAAACACAAATTTCCGGCGATGTCCACTCGTTATCGAGAAAAACCTTTTTTTCTTCAAGGACAACTCGTTACCAGAGAAAAACACGAATTTGAACTCGTTAATATGAAGAAAACATGAATTCGAACTCGTTACCAAAGATAAAACACAAATTTCTACTCGTTATAAAGGGAAAACACAAATTTCCGGCGATGTCCACTCGTTATCGAGAAAAACCTTTTTTTCTTCAAGGACAACTCGTTACCAGAGAAAAACACGAATTTGAACTCGTTAATATGAAGAAAACATGAATTCGAACTCGTTACCAAAGATAAAACACAAATTTCTACTCGTTATAAAGGGAAAACACAAATTTCCGGCGATGTCCACTCGTTATCATAGAAAAAACCTTTTTTTCTTCAAGGACAACTCGTTACCGCAGAAAAACACGAATTTGAACTCGTTAATATGAAGAAAACATGAATTCGAACTCGTTACCAAAGATAAAACACAAATTTCTACTCGTTATAAAGGGAAAACACAAATTTCCGGCGATGTCCACTCGTTATCGAGAAAAACCTTTTTTTCTTCAAGGACAACTCGTTACCAGAGAAAAACACGAATTTGAACTCGTTAATATGAAGAAAACATGAATTCGAACTCGTTACCAAAGATAAAACACAAATTTCTACTCGTTATAAAGGGAAAACACAAATTTCCGGCGATGTCCACTCGTTATCGAGAAAAACCTTTTTTTCTTCAAGGACAACTCGTTACCAGAGAAAAACACGAATTTGAACTCGTTAATATGAAGAAAACATGAATTCGAACTCGTTACCAAAGATAAAACACAAATTTCTACTCGTTATAAAGGGAAAACACAAATTTCCGGCGATGTCCACTCGTTATCGAGAAAAAACCTTTTTTTCTTCAAGGACAACTCGTTACCAGAGAAAAACACGAATTTGAACTCGTTAATATGAAGAAAACATGAATTCGAACTCGTTACCAAAGATAAAACACAAATTTCTACTCGTTATAAAGGGAAAACACAAATTTCCGGCGATGTCCACTCGTTATCGAGAAAAACCTTTTTTTCTTCAAGGACAACTCGTTACCAGAGAAAAACACGAATTTGAACTCGTTAATATGAAGAAAACATGAATTCGAACTCGTTACCAAAGATAAAACACAAATTTCTACTCGTTATAAAGGGAAAACACAAATTTCCGGCGATGTCCACTCGTTATCGAGAAAAACCTTTTTTTCTTCAAGGACAACTCGTTACTGTGAGAAAAACACGAATTTGAACTCGTTAATATGAAGAAAACATGAATTCGAACTCGTTACCAAAGATAAAACACAAATTTCTACTCGTTATAAAGGGAAAACACAAATTTCCGGCGATGTCCACTCGTTATCGAGAAAAACCTTTTTTTCTTCAAGGACAACTCGTTACCGAGAAAAACACGAATTTGAACTCGTTAATATGAAGAAAACATGAATTCGAACTCGTTACCAAAGATAAAACACAAATTTCTACTCGTTATAAAGGGAAAACACAAATTTCCGGCGATGTCCACTCGTTATCGAGAGAAAAACCTTTTTTTCTTCAAGGACAACTCGTTACCGCAGAGAAAAACACGAATTTGAACTCGTTAATATGAAGAAAACATGAATTCGAACTCGTTTACCAAAGATAAAACACAAATTTCTACTCGTTATAAAGGGAAAACACAAATTTCCGGCGATGTCCACTCGTTATCGAGAAAAACCTTTTTTTCTTCAAGGACAACTCGTTACCAGAGAAAAACACGAATTTGAACTCGTTAATATGAAGAAAACATGAATTCGAACTCGTTACCAAAGATAAAACACAAATTTCTACTCGTTATAAAGGGAAAACACAAATTTCCGGCGATGTCCACTCGTTATCGAGAGAAAAACCTTTTTTTCTTCAAGGACAACTCGTTACCGAGAAAAACACGAATTTGAACTCGTTAATATGAAGAAAACATGAATTCGAACTCGTTACCAAAGATAAAACACAAATTTCTACTCGTTATAAAGGGAAAACACAAATTTCCGGCGATGTCCACTCGTTATCGAGAAAAAACCTTTTTTTCTTCAAGGACAACTCGTTACCAGAGAAAAACACGAATTTGAACTCGTTAATATGAAGAAAACATGAATTCGAACTCGTTACCAAAGATAAAACACAAATTTCTACTCGTTATAAAGGGAAAACACAAATTTCCGGCGATGTCCACTCGTTATCGAGAAAAAACCTTTTTTTCTTCAAGGACAACTCGTTACCAGAGAAAAACACGAATTTGAACTCGTTAATATGAAGAAAACATGAATTCGAACTCGTTACCAAAGATAAAACACAAATTTCTACTCGTTATAAAGGGAAAACACAAATTTCCGGCGATGTCCACTCGTTATCGAGAAAAACCTTTTTTTCTTCAAGGACAACTCGTTACCGAGAAAAACACGAATTTGAACTCGTTAATATGAAGAAAACATGAATTCGAACTCGTTACCAAAGATAAAACACAAATTTCTACTCGTTATAAAGGGAAAACACAAATTTCCGGCGATGTCCACTCGTTATCGAGAAAAAACCTTTTTTTCTTCAAGGACAACTCGTTACCGAGAAAAACACGAATTTGAACTCGTTAATATGAAGAAAACATGAATTCGAACTCGTTACCAAAGATAAAACACAAATTTCTACTCGTTATAAAGGGAAAACACAAATTTCCGGCGATGTCCACTCGTTATCGAGAAAAACCTTTTTTTCTTCAAGGACAACTCGTTACCGAGAAAAACACGAATTTGAACTCGTTAATATGAAGAAAACATGAATTCGAACTCGTTACCAAAGATAAAACACAAATTTCTACTCGTTATAAAGGGAAAACACAAATTTCCGGCGATGTCCACTCGTTATCGAGAAAAAACCTTTTTTTCTTCAAGGACAACTCGTTACCAGAGAAAAACACGAATTTGAACTCGTTAATATGAAGAAAACATGAATTCGAACTCGTTACCAAAGATAAAACACAAATTTCTACTCGTTATAAAGGGAAAACACAAATTTCCGGCGATGTCCACTCGTTATCGAGAAAAAACCTTTTTTTCTTCAAGGACAACTCGTTACCAGAGAAAAACACGAATTTGAACTCGTTAATATGAAGAAAACATGAATTCGAACTCGTTACCAAAGATAAAACACAAATTTCTACTCGTTATAAAGGGAAAACACAAATTTCGGGGTATGTCCACTCGTTATCGAGAAAACCTTTTCTTCAAGACAACTCGTTACTGCAGAAAAAACACTGACTCAACTCGCATTATGAAGAAACATGAATTTAACTCGTTACCAAAGATAAAACACAAATTTCTACTCGTTATAAAGTGGAAAATACAAATTTCCGTTATGTCCACTCGTTATCGCAGGAAAACCTTTTTTCTTCAAGGACAACTCGTTACTGTGAGAAAAACACGAATTTGAACTCACATTATGAAGAAAAAACATAAATTTGAACTTCGTTACCAAAGATAAAACACAAATTTCTACTCGTTATAAAGGGAAAACACAATTTTCCGACGATGTCCAACTGCTATCGTAGAAAAAACCTTTTTTTCTTTCCGTTGGGACAACTCACTACCAGAGAAACACGAATTTGAACTCGTTAATAAGGAAGAAAACATAAATTCGAAATCGCTTTCCAAAGATAAAACACAAAATTCTTTCTGCACTATAAAGTGGAAAACAGCATAATTTCCGGCAAGTATGTCCACTGCTATCACCGTGAGAAAAACCTTTTTTCTTCAAGGACAACTCCTTCCACGAGAAAAACACGAACCTGAACTTCGTTAATATGAAGAAAACATGAATTCGAACTCATGATTAAAGATAAAACACAAATTTCTACTCGTTATAAAGGAAAACATACCTCCAAGATGTCCACACTCGTTATCGGCAGAAAAACCTTTTTTTCTTCATATGACAAACTCAGTTATCAAGAGAAAAGTCACTAATTCTGAACTCGTTATCATAAATAAAACATGAATTCAACCCTGCTACTAAAGATAAATACATAATTTTCTACTCGTTATAAAAGTGAAAACACAAATTTCCAAGTGCGATGTCCACTTGTTATCGTGAGAAAAACCTTTTTCTTCTTCAAGGGATAACTTCAAGTTACCAGTAGAAAGCATCGAACCTGAACTCATTAATAAGAAGAAAACATGAATTCGAACTCGCACCAAAGATAAAACACAAATTTCTACTCAAGAGAAAGTGGGAAAACACAAATTTCCAAAGAGAACCACTGCTATCGAGAAAAAACCTTTTTTTTTCTCACAGGACAATCTCGTTTACTGGTGAGAAAACAACGCATTTGAACTGTGAATATGAAGAAAAACATGAATTCAAACTCGTTATCAAAGATAAAACACAAATCTCTACTCGTTATAGGCGGAAACACAAATTCTCATGTCTGTCTAATCGTTCATCGAGAAAAAACCTTTTTTTCTTCAAGGGCTAACTCGTTACCGGGAAATGTAGAAACACTAATTTGAACTCGTTAATATGAAGAAAACATGAATTCGAACTCTCACTAAAGAAAAAACACAAATTTTACCTATAAAGTGGAAAACAATTACCATGTCCACTCGCGATCGTGAGAAAAACTCCTTCATGACAACTCGTTATCGAGAAAAACACGAATTTGAACTAATATGAAGAAAACATGAATTTAACCGTTATCAAAGATAAAACACAAATTTCTACTGCTATAAAGGGAAAACACAATGGGCGATGTCCACTCGTTTATCGAGAAAAACCTTTTTTTCTTCAAGGACAACTCGTTACCGAGAAAAACACGAATTTGAACTCGTTAATATGAAGAAAACATGAATTCGAACTCGTTACCAAAGATAAAACACAAATTTCTACTCGTTATAAAGGGAAAACACAAATTTCCGGCGATGTCCACTCGTTATCGAGAAAAACCTTTTTTTCTTCAAGGACAACTCGTTACCAGAGAAAAACACGAATTTGAACTCGTTAATATGAAGAAAACATGAATTCGAACTCGTTACCAAAGATAAAACACAAATTTCTACTCGTTATAAAGGGAAAACACAAATTTCCGGCGATGTCCACTCGTTATCGAGAGAAAAACCTTTTTTTCTTCAAGGACAACTCGTTACCGAGAAAAACACGAATTTGAACTCGTTAATATGAAGAAAACATGAATTCGAACTCGTTACCAAAGATAAAACACAAATTTCTACTCGTTATAAAGGGAAAACACAAATTTCCGGCGATGTCCACTCGTTATCGAGAAAAAACCTTTTTTTCTTCAAGGACAACTCGTTACCAGAGAAAAACACGAATTTGAACTCGTTAATATGAAGAAAACATGAATTCGAACTCGTTACCAAAGATAAAACACAAATTTCTACTCGTTATAAAGGGAAAACACAAATTTCCGGCGATGTCCACTCGTTATCGAGAGAAAAACCTTTTTTTCTTCAAGGACAACTCTCGTTACTGTGAGAAAAACACGAATTTGAACTCGTTAATATGAAGAAAACATGAATTCGAACTCGTTACCAAAGATAAAACACAAATTTCTACTCGTTATAAAGGGAAAACACAAATTTCCGGCGATGTCCACTCGTTATCGAGAAAAACCTTTTTTTCTTCAAGGACAACTCGTTACCAGAGAAAAACACGAATTTGAACTCGTTAATATGAAGAAAACATGAATTCGAACTCGTTACCAAAGATAAAACACAAATTTCTACTCGTTATAAAGGGAAAACACAAATTTCCGGCGATGTCCACTCGTTATCAGAGAAAAAACCTTTTTTTCTTCAAGGACAACTCGTTACCAGAGAAAAACACGAATTTGAACTCGTTAATATGAAGAAAACATGAATTCGAACTCGTTACCAAAGATAAAACACAAATTTCTACTCGTTATAAAGGGAAAACACAAATTTCCGGCGATGTCCACTCGTTATCGAGAAAAAACCTTTTTTTCTTCAAGGACAACTCGTTACCGTAGAAAAACACGAATTTGAACTCGTTAATAATAAGAAAAACATGAATTCGAACCGTTACCAAAGATAAAACACAAATTTCTACTCGTTATATATGTGGAAAACACAAATTTCCGGCGATGTCAACTCGTTATCCGGGAAAAACCTTTTTTTCCACAAGGACAACTCGTTACCAGTGAAAAACATGAATTTGAACTCGTTAATATGAAGAAAACATGAATTCAAACTCGTTACCAAAGATAAAACACAAATTTCTACTCGTGATAAAGGGAAAACACAAATTTCCGGCGATGTCAACTCGTTATCGTGAAAAACCTTTTTTTCCTCAAGGACAACTCGTTACCGTTGAAAAACTCGTTATCGTAGAAAAAACCTTTTTTTTTCTTCAAGGACAACTCGTTACCGTAGAAAACACGAATTTGAACTCGTTAATATGAAGAAAACATGAATTCGAACTCGTTACCAAAAGATAAAACACAAATTTCTACTCGTTATAAAGTGGAAAACACAAATTTCCGGCTATGTCAACTCGTTATCGTGAAAAAAAACCTTTTTTCTTTTAAGGACAACTCGTTACGTAGAAAAACACGAATTTGGAACTCGTTAATATGAAGAAAAAAAACATGAATTCAAACCTTTGCTATCAAAGATAAACACATATTTCTACTCGTTATAAAGTGGAAAACACAAATTTCCGGCGATGTCCACTCGTTATCGTAGAAAAAACCTTTTTTCTTCAAGGACAACCTTCGTTAGCCAAGAGAAAACACGAATTTGAACTCGTTAATATGAAGAAAACAAGAATTCGAACTCATTACCAAAGATAAAACACAAATTTTTACTCGTTATAAAAGTGGAAAACACAAATTTCCGGCGATGTCCACTCGTTATCGAGAAAAACCTTTTTTTTCTTCAAGGACAACTCGTTACTGCAGAAAACACGAATTTGAACTCGTTAATATGAAGAAAACAAGAATTCGAACTCGTTACTCGCAGAAAACACGAATTTGAACTAGTTAATACGAAGAAAACAAGAATTCGAACTCGTTACCAAAGATAAAACACAAATTTCTACTCGTTATAAATAGGAAAACACAAATTTCAGCCGATGTCCACTCGTTATCATAGAAAACCTTTTTTTCTTCAAGGACAACTAGTTACCAGAGAAAAACACGAATTTGAACCTCGTTAATACGAAGAAATACATGAATTCGAACTCGTTATCAAAGAGGAAACACAAATTTCTACTCGTTATAAAGTGAAGGCACAAATTTCCGGCGATGTCAACTCGTTATCGTGGAAAAAACCTTTTTTTTTTCTTCAAGGACAACTGCATACGTGCTGAAAAATACGAATTTGAACTCGTTAATATGAAGAAAACATGAATTCGAACTCGTTACCAAAGATAAAAACAAAAATTTCTATTCGTTTTAAAGTGGAAAACACATATTTCCGGCGATGTCCACTCGTTATCAGAGAAAAAAACCTTTTTTTCTTCAAGGAAAACTCGTTACCAGTGGAAAAACACGAATTCGAACTCGTTAATATGAAGAAAACATGAATTCGAACTCGTTACCAAAGATAAAACACAAATTTCTACTCGTTATAAAGGTTTTAAAAACACAAATTTCTGACGATGTCAACTCGTTATCAGTGAAAAAACCTTTTTTTTTCTTCAAGGACAACTCGTTACCACTGAAAAACACGAATTTGAACTCGTTAATATGAAGAAACATGACTTCGAACTCGTTACTAAAATATAAAAACACAAATTTCTACTCGTTATAAAGGGAAAACACAAATTTCCGGCGATGTCAACTCGTTATCAGAGAAAAACCTTTTTTTCTTCAAGGACAACTCGTTACCAGAGAAAACACGAATTTGAACTCGTTAATATGAAGAAAAACATGAATTCGAACTCGTTACCAAAGATAAAACACAAATTTCTACTCGTTATAAAGTGGGAAAAACACAAATTTCCGGCGATGTCAACTCGTTATCGAGAAAAAACCTTTTTTCTTTAAGGACAACTCGTTGCTACTGAAAAACACGAATTTGAATTCGTTAATATGAAGAAAACATGAATTCGAACTCGTTACCAAAGATAAAACACAAATTTCTACTCGTTATAAAGGGAAAACACAAATTTCCGGCGATGTCCACTCGTTATCAGAGAAAAACCCTTTTTTCTTCAAGGACAACTCGTTACCAGAGAAAAACACGAATTTGAACTCGTTAATATGAAGAAAACATGAATTCGAACTCGTTACCAAAGATAAAACACAAATTTCTACTCGTTATAAAGGGAAAACACAAATTTCCGGCGATGTCCACTCGTTATCAGAGAAAAAACCTTTTTTTCTTCAAGGACAACTCGTTACCGAGAAAAACACGAATTTGAACTCGTTAATATGAAGAAAACATGAATTCGAACTCGTTACCAAAGATAAAACACAAATTTCTACTCGTTATAAAGGGAAAACACAAATTTCCGGCGATGTCCACTCGTTATCGAGAAAAAACCTTTTTTTCTTCAAGGACAACTCGTTACCAGAGAAAAACACGAATTTGAACTCGTTATCATTACGAAGAAAACATGAATTCGAACTCGTTACCAAAGATAAAACACAAATTTCTACTCGTTATATGGAAAACACACTCGCGATGTCCACTCGTTATCGGGGAGAAAAAACCTTTTTTTCTTCAAGGACAACTCGTTCTGCAGAAAAACACCTTGGAACTCGTTAATATGAAGAAAACATGAATTCGAACTCTTTTACCAAAGATAAAACAAAAATTTCTACTCGTTTTAAAGGGAAAACACAAATTTCCGAAGGATGTCCACTACATATCAGAGAAAAAACTCTTTTTCTTCAAGGACAACCTGCTACTGTGAGAAAAACACGAATTTGAACTCAAGTTTATATGAAGAAAACATGAATTCGAACTCGTTACCAAAGATAAACACAAATTTCTACCGTTACAGGGGGTGGAAACACAAGATTTCTGAAGTGAAGTGTCAACTCGTTATCGTGAAAAAACTCTTTTTCTCTTCAATGATAACTCGTTACTGTATGAAAAACACGAATTTGAACTCGTTAATCATGAAGAATACATGACTTCAACTCGTTACCAAAGACAAAACACAAATTTCTACTCATATAAAGGGAAAACACAAATTTCTCCGCGATGTCAACTCGTTATCAGAGAAAAACCTTTTTTCTTCAAGGACAACTTCCGCACGAGAAAAACTTCCAAATTGAACTCAAGTTAATATTTAAGAAAACATGAATTCGAACGCGTTATCAAAGATAAAACACAAATTTCTACTCGTTATAAAATGGAAAACACAAATTTCCGGCTTATGTCAACTCGTGACGAGGGAAACCTTTTTTTCTTGAAGGACAACCTCGTTATCTTAGAAAAAAACACGAATTTGAATCACAAGTTAACAGCTGAAGAAATACATGAATTCGAACTCGTTACCAAAGATAAAATACAAATTTCTACTCGTGATAAAGTAAAACACAACTTCTCCGGCGATGTCCACTCGTTATCGTAGAAAAACCTTTTTTTTCTTCAAGGACAACTCGTTACCAGAGAAAAACACGAATTTGAACTCGTTAATATGAAGAAAAACATGAATTCGAACTCGTTACCAAAGATAAAACACAAATTTCTACTCGTTATAAAGGGAAAACACAAATTTTCCGCGATGTCCACTCGTTATCGTAGAGAAAAACCTTTTTTTCTTCAAGGACAACTCATTACCGTATAGAAAAACACGAATTTGAACTCGTTAATATGAAGAAAACATGAATTCGAACTCGTTACCAAAGATAAAACACAAATTTCTACTTGTTATAAAGGAAACACAAATTTCCGCGATGTCCACTCGTTATCGCAGAAAAAACCTTTTTCTTCAAGGACAACTCGTTACCAGAGAAAAACATGAATTTGAACTCGTTAATATGAAGAAAACATGAATTCGAACTCATTACTTTAAAGATAAAACACAAATTTCTACTCGCATATAAAGTGGAAAACACAAATTTCCAAGCGATGTCCACTCGTTATCGAGAAAAAACCTTTTTTTCTTCAAGGACAACTCATTACCAGTAGAAAAACACGAATTTGAACTCGTTAATATGAAGAAAACATGAATTCGAACTCGTTACCAAAGATAAAACACAAATTTCTACTTCGTACTTAAAAAGGGAAAACACAAATTTCCGGCGATGTCCACTCGTTATCGAGAAAAAACCTTTTTTTTCTTCAAGGACAACTTCGTTACTGCGTAGAGAAAAGCACGAATTTGAACTCGCAATATGAAGAAAACATGAATTCGAACTCGTTACCAAAGATAAAACACAAATTTCTACTCGTTATAAAGGAAAACACAAATTTCCATGCATGTCCACTCGTTATCGAGAAAAAACCTTTTTTTCTTCAAGGACAACTCGTTACCGTAGAAAAACACTTAATTTGAACTCGTTAATATGAAGAAAACATGAATTCGAACTCGTTACCAAAGATAAAACACAAATTTCTACTCGTATATAAAGTGGAAAACACAAATTTCCGGCGATGTCCACTCGTTATCGTAGAGAAAAACCTTTTTTCTTCAAGGACAACTCGTTACTGTGAGAAAAACACGAATTTGAACTCGTTAATATGAAGAAAACATGAATTCGAACTCGTTACCAAAGATAAAACACAAATTTCTACTCGTTATAAAGGGAAAACACAAATTTCCGGCGATGTCCACTCGTTATCGAGAAAAACCTTTTTTTCTTCAAAGGACAACTCAGTTACCGCAGAAAACACGAATTTGAACTCGTTAATATGAAGAAAACATGAATTCGAACTCGTTACCAAAGATAAAACACAAATTTCTACTCGTTATAAAGTGCGGGAAAACACAAATTTCCGGCGATGTCCACTCGTTATCGTAGAAAAACCTTTTTTTCTTCAAGGACAACTCGTTACTAGAGAAAAACACGAATTTGAACTCGTTAATATGAAGAAAACATGAATTCGAACTCGTTACCAAAGATAAAACACAAATTTCTACTCGTTATAAAGGGAAAACACAAATTTCCGGCGATGTCCACTCGTTATCATAGAAAAAACCTTTTTTCTTCAAGGACAACTCGTTACTGTGAGAAAAACACGAATTTGAACTCGTTAATATGAAGAAAACATGAATTCGAACTCGTTACCAAAGATAAAACACAAATTTCTACTCGTTATAAAGGGAAAACACAAATTTCCGGCGATGTCCACTCGTTATCGAGAAAAAACCTTTTTTTCTTCAAGGACAACTCGTTACAGAGAAAAACACGAATTTGAACTCGTTAATATGAAGAAAACATGAATTCGAACTCGTTACCAAAGATAAAACACAAATTTCTACTCGTTATAAAGTGGAAAACACAAATTTCCGGCGATGTCCACTCGTTATCGTAGAAAAACCTTTTTTCTTCAAGGACAACTCGTTACTGAGAAAAACACGAATTTGAACTCGTTAATATGAAGAAAACATGAATTCGAACTCGTTACCAAAGATAAAACACAAATTTCTACTCGTTATAAAGGGAAAACACAAATTTCCGGCGATGTCCACTCGTTATCGAGAAAAACCTTTTTTTCTTCAAGGACAACTCGTTACCGTGAGAAAAACACGAATTTGAACTCGTTAATATGAAGAAAACATGAATTCGAACTCGTTACCAAAGATAAAACACAAATTTCTACTCGTTATAAAGTGGAAAACACAAATTTCCGGCGATGTCCACTCGTTATCGAGAAAAACCTTTTTTTCTTCAAGGACAACTCGTTACCAGAGAAAAACACGAATTTGAACTCGTTAATATGAAGAAAACATGAATTCGAACTCGTTACCAAAGATAAAACACAAATTTCTACTCGTTATAAAGGGAAAACACAAATTTCCGGCGATGTCCACTCGTTATCGTGAGAAAAACCTTTTTTTCTTCAAGGACAACTCGTTACCAGAGAAAAACACGAATTTGAACTCGTTAATATGAAGAAAACATGAATTCGAACTCGTTACCAAAGATAAAACACAAATTTCTACTCGTTATAAAGGGAAAACACAAATTTCCGGTATGTCCACTCGTTATCGTAGAAAAAACCATTTTTTCTTCAAGGACAACTCGTTACGTAGAAAACACGAATTTGAACTCGTTAATATGAAGAAAACATGAATTCGAACTCGTTACCAAAGATAAAACACAAATTTCTACTCATTATAAAGGGAAAACACAAATTTCCGGCGATGTCCACTCGTTATCGAGAAAAACCTTTTTTCTTCAAGGACAACTCATTACTGCAGAAAACACGAATTTGAACTCGTTAATATGAAGAAAACATGAATTCGAACTCGTTACCAAAGATAAAACACAAATTTCTACTCGTTATAAAGGGAAAACACAAATCTTCCGCGATGTCCACTCGTTATCAGTGAGAAAAACCATTTTTTTCTTCAAGGACAACTCGTTACTGTAGAAAAACACGAATTTGAACTCGTTAATATGAAGAAAACATGAATTCTAACTCGTTACCAAAGATAAAACACAAATTTCTACTCGTTATAAAGGAAAACACAAATTTCCGGCGATGTCCACTCGTTATCGAGAAAAAACCTTTTTTTCTTCAAGGACAACTCATTACGATGAAAAACACCTAATTTGAACTCGCTTAATATGAAGAAAACATGAATTCGAACTCGTTACCAAAGATAAAACACAAATTTCTACTCGTTATAAAGTTGGAAAACACAAATTTCCGCGATGTCCACTCGTTATCAGAGAAAAACTTTTTTTTTTTCTTCAAGGACAACTCGCTACCAGAGAAAAACACTAATTTGAACTCGTTAATATGAAGAAAACATGAATTCGAACTCGTTACCAAAGATAAAAACACAAATTTCTACTCGTTATAAAGGAAAACACAAATTTCCGGCGATGTCCACTCGTTATCGCAGAAAAACCTTTTTTTCTTCAAGGACAACTCTCGTTACGAGAGAAAAACACGAATTTGAACTCGTTAATATGAAGAAAAACATGAATTCGAACTCGTTACCAAAGATAAAACACAAATTTCTACTCGTTATAAAGGGAAAACACAAATTTCCGGCGATGTCCACTCGTTATCGAGAAAAACCTTTTTTTCTTCAAGGACAACTCGTTACCAGAGAAAAACACGAATTTGAACCCGTTAATATGAAGAAAACATGAATTCGAACTCGTTACCAAAGATAAAACACAAATTTCTACTCGTTATAAAGGGAAAACACAAATTTCCAAGCGATGTCCACTCGTTATCGTGAGAAAAACCTTTTTTTCTTCAAGGACAACTCGTTACCGAGAAAACACGAATTTGAACTCGTTAATATGAAGTAAACATGAATTCGAACTCGTTACCAAAGATAAAACACAAATTTCTACTCGTTATAAAGGGAAAACACAAATTTCCGGGCGATGTCCACTCGTTATCGTAGAAAAACCTTTTTTTCTTCAAGGACAACTCGTTACCAGAGAAAAACACGAATTTGAACTCGTTAATATGAAGAAAACATGAATTCGAACTCGTTACCAAAGATAAAACACAAATTTCTACTCGTTATAAAGGAAAACACAAATTTCCGGCGTATGTCCACTCGTTATCGAGAAAACCTTTTTTTCTTCAAGGACAACTCGTTACCAGAGAAAAACACGAATTTGAACTCGTTAATATGAAGAAAACATGAATTCGAACTCGTTACCAAAGATAAAACACAAATTTCTACTCGTTATAAAGGGAAAACACAAATTTCCGAAGTATGTCCACTCGTTATCGAGAAAAACCTTTTTTTCTTCAAGGACAACTCGTTACTCAGAGAAAAACACGAATTTGAACTCGTTAATATGAAGAAAACATGAATTCGAACTCGTTACCAAAGATAAAACACAAATTTCTACTCGTTATAAAGTGGAAAACACAAATTTCCGGCGATGTCCACTCGTTATCGTAGAAAAACCTTTTTTTCTTCAAGGACAACTCGTTACTGTGAGAAAAACACGAATTTGAACTCGTTAATATGAAGAAAACATGAATTCGAACTCGTTACCAAAGATAAAACACAAATTTCTACTCGTTATAAAGGGAAAACACAAATTTCGGCGATGTCCACTCGTTATCGTAGAAAAACCTTTTTTTCTTCAAGGACAACTCGTTACTGAGAAAAACACGAATTTGAACTCGTTAATATGAAGAAAACATGAATTCGAACTCGTTACCAAAGATAAAACACAAATTTCTACTCGTTATAAAGGAAAACACAAATTTCCGGCGATGTCCACTCGTTATCGAGAAAAACCTTTTTTCTTCAAGGACAACTCGTTACCGAGAAAAACACGAATTTGAACTCGTTAATATGAAGAAAACATGAATTCGAACTCGTTACCAAAGATAAAACACAAATTTCTACTCGTTATAAAGGGAAAACACAAATTTCCGGCGATGTCCACTCGTTATCAGAGAAAAACCTTTTTTCTTCAAGGACAACTCGTTACCAGAGAAAAACACGAATTTGAACTCGTTAATATGAAGAAAACATGAATTCGAACTCGTTACCAAAGATAAAACACAAATTTCTACTCGTTATAAAGGGAAAACACAAATTTCCGGCGATGTCCACTCGTTATCAGAGAAAAAACCTTTTTTTCTTCAAGGACAACTCGTTACCAGAGAAAAACACGAATTTGAACTCGTTAATATGAAGAAAACATGAATTCGAACTCGTTACCAAAGATAAAACACAAATTTCTACTCGTTATAAAGGGAAAACACAAATTTCCGGCGATGTCCACTCGTTATCGTGAGAAAAACCTTTTTTTCTTCAAGGACAACTCGTTACTGTGAGAAAAACACGAATTTGAACTCGTTAATATGAAGAAAACATGAATTCGAACTCGTTACCAAAGATAAAACACAAATTTCTACTCGTTATAAAGGGAAAACACAAATTTCCGGCGATGTCCACTCGTTATCACAGAAAAACCTTTTTTTCTTCAAGGACAACTCGTTACCAGAGAAAAACACGAATTTGAACTCGTTAATATGAAGAAAACATGAATTCGAACTCGTTACCAAAGATAAAACACAAATTTCTACTCGTTATAAAGGGAAAACACAAATTTCCGGCGATGTCCACTCGTTATCGAGAAAAAACCTTTTTTTCTTCAAGGACAACTCGTTACAGAGAAAAACACGAATTTGAACTCGTTAATATGAAGAAAACATGAATTCGAACTCGTTACCAAAGATAAAACACAAATTTCTACTCGTTATAAAAAGGGAAAACACAAATTTCCGGCGATGTCCACTCGTTATCGAGAAAAACCTTTTTTTCTTCAAGGACAACTCGTTACCAGAGAAAAACACGAATTTGAACTCGTTAATATGAAGAAAACATGAATTCGAACTCGTTACCAAAGATAAAACACAAATTTCTACTCGTTATAAAGGGAAAACACAAATTTCCGGCGATGTCCACTCGTTATCGAGAAAAACCTTTTTTTCTTCAAGGACAACTCGTTACCAGAGAAAAACACGAATTTGAACTCGTTAATATGAAGAAAACATGAATTCGAACTCGTTACCAAAGATAAAACACAAATTTCTACTCGTTATAAAGGGAAAACACAAATTTCCGGCGATGTCCACTCGTTATCGAGAAAAACCTTTTTTTCTTCAAGGACAACTCGTTACCAGAGAAAAACACGAATTTGAACTCGTTAATATGAAGAAAACATGAATTCGAACTCGTTACCAAAGATAAAACACAAATTTCTACTCGTTATAAAGTGGAAAACACAAATTTCCGGCGATGTCCACTCGTTATCGAGAAAAACCTTTTTTTCTTCAAGGACAACTCGTTACTGAGAAAAACACGAATTTGAACTCGTTAATATGAAGAAAACATGAATTCGAACTCGTTACCAAAGATAAAACACAAATTTCTACTCGTTATAAAGGGAAAACACAAATTTCCGGCGATGTCCACTCGTTATCGAGAAAAACCTTTTTTTCTTCAAGGACAACTCGTTACTGAGAAAAACACGAATTTGAACTCGTTAATATGAAGAAAACATGAATTCGAACTCGTTACCAAAGATAAAACACAAATTTCTACTCGTTATAAAGGGAAAACACAAATTTCCGGCGATGTCCACTCGTTATCGTAGAAAAACCTTTTTTCTTCAAGGACAACTCGTTACCGAGAAAAACACGAATTTGAACTCGTTAATATGAAGAAAACATGAATTCGAACTCGTTACCAAAGATAAAACACAAATTTCTACTCGTTATAAAGTGGAAAACACAAATTTCCGGCGATGTCCACTCGTTATCGAGAAAAAACCTTTTTTCTTCAAGGACAACTCGTTACCGAGAAAAACACGAATTTGAACTCGTTAATATGAAGAAAACATGAATTCGAACTCGTTACCAAAGATAAAACACAAATTTCTACTCGTTATAAAGGGAAAACACAAATTTCCGGCGATGTCCACTCGTTATCGAGAAAAAACCTTTTTTCTTCAAGGACAACTCGTTACCAGAGAAAAACACGAATTTGAACTCGTTAATATGAAGAAAACATGAATTCGAACTCGTTACCAAAGATAAAACACAAATTTCTACTCGTTATAAAGGGAAAACACAAATTTCCGGCGATGTCCACTCGTTATCGAGAAAAAACCTTTTTTTCTTCAAGGACAACTCGTTACCGAGAAAAACACGAATTTGAACTCGTTAATATGAAGAAAACATGAATTCGAACTCGTTACCAAAGATAAAACACAAATTTCTACTCGTTATAAAGGGAAAACACAAATTTCCGGCGATGTCCACTCGTTATCGAGAAAAAACCTTTTTTTCTTCAAGGACAACTCGTTACCAGAGAAAAACACGAATTTGAACTCGTTAATATGAAGAAAACATGAATTCGAACTCGTTACCAAAGATAAAACACAAATTTCTACTCGTTATAAAGGGAAAACACAAATTTCCGGCGATGTCCACTCGTTATCGAGAAAAAACCTTTTTTTCTTCAAGGACAACTCGTTACCCAGAGAAAAACACGAATTTGAACTCGTTAATATGAAGAAAACATGAATTCGAACTCGTTACCAAAGATAAAACACAAATTTCTACTCGTTATAAAGGGAAAACACAAATTTCCGGCGATGTCCACTCGTTATCGTGAGAAAAACCTTTTTTTCTTCAAGGACAACTCGTTACCAGAGAAAAACACGAATTTGAACTCGTTAATATGAAGAAAACATGAATTCGAACTCGTTACCAAAGATAAAACACAAATTTCTACTCGTTATAAAGGGAAAACACAAATTTCCGGCGATGTCCACTCGTTATCGAGAAAAAACCTTTTTTTCTTCAAGGACAACTAGTTACCGAGAAAAACACGAATTTGAACTCGTTAATATGAAGAAAACATGAATTCGAACTCGTTACCAAAGATAAAACACAAATTTCTACTCGTTATAAAGGGAAAACACAAATTTCCGGCGATGTCCACTCGTTATCGAGAAAAACCTTTTTTTCTTCAAGGACAACTCGTTACGCAGAGAAAAACACGAATTTGAACTCGTTAATATGAAGAAAACATGAATTCGAACTCGTTACCAAAGATAAAACACAAATTTCTACTCGTTATAAAGGAAAACACAAATTTCCGGCGATGTCCACTCGTTATCGAGAGAAAAACCTTTTTTTTCTTCAAGGACAACTCGTTACCTGTGAGAAAAACACGAATTTGAACTCGTTAATATGAAGAAAACATGAATTCGAACTCGTTACCAAAGATAAAACACAAATTTCTACTCGTTATAAAGGGAAAACACAAATTTCCGGCGATGTCCACTCGTTATCGAGAAAAAACCTTTTTTCTTCAAGGACAACTCGTTGCTCCAGAGAAAAACACGAATTTGAACTCGTTAATATGAAGAAAACATGAATTCGAACTCGTTACCAAAGATAAAACACAAATTTCTACTCGTTATAAAGGGAAAACACAAATTTCCGGCGATGTCCACTCGTTATCAGAGAAAAAACCTTTTTTTCTTCAAGGACAACTCGTTACTGGAGAAAAACACGAATTTGAACTCGTTAATATGAAGAAAACATGAATTCGAACTCGTTACCAAAGATAAAACACAAATTTCTACTCGTTATAAAGGGAAAACACAAATTTCCGGCGATGTCCACTCGTTATCAGAGAAAAAACCTTTTTTTCTTCAAGGACAACTCGTTACCGAGAAAAACACGAATTTGAACTCGTTAATATGAAGAAAACATGAATTCGAACTCGTTACCAAAGATAAAACACAAATTTCTACTCGTTATAAAGGAAAACACAAATTTCCGGCGATGTCCACTCGTTATCAGAGAAAAAACCTTTTTTTCTTCAAGGACAACTAGTTACCAGAGAAAAACACGAATTTAAACTCGTTAATATGAAGAAAACATGAATTCGAACTCGTTACCAAAGATAAAACACAAATTTCTACTCGTTATAAAGGGAAAACACAAATTTCCGGCGATGTCAACTCGTTATCAGAGAAAAAACCTTTTTTTCTTCAAGGACAACTCGTTACCAGAGAAAAACACGAATTTGAACTCGTTAATATGAAGAAAACATGAATTCGAACTCGTTACCAAAGATAAAACACAAATTTCTACTCGTTATAAAGGGAAAACACAAATTTCCGGCGATGTCAACTCGTTATCAGGGAAAAAACCTTTTTTTCTTTAAGGACAACTCGTTACCAGTGAAAAACACGAATTTGAACTCGTTAATATGAAGAAAACATGAATTCGAACGCGTTACCAAAGATAAAACACAAATTTCTACTCGTTATAAAGGAAAACACAAATTTCCGGCGATGTCCACTCGTTATCGAGAAAAAACCTTTTTTTCCTCAAGGACAACTCGTTACCGAGAAAAACACGAATTTGAACTCGTTAATATGAAGAAAACATGAATTCGAACTCGTTACCAAAGATAAAACACAAATTTCTACTCGTTATAAAGGGAAAACACAAATTTCCGGCGATGTCCACTCGTTATCGGAGAAAAAACCTTTTTTTCTTCAAGGACAACTAGTTACCGAGAGAAAAACACGAATTTGAACTCGTTAATATGAAGAAAACATGAATTCGAACTCGTTACCAAAGATAAAACACAAATTTCTACTCGTTATAAAGGGAAAACACAAATTTCCGGCGATGTCCACTCGTTATCAGAGAAAAAACCTTTTTTCTTCAAGGACAACTCGTTACCAGAGAAAAACACGAATTTGAACTCGTTAATATGAAGAAAACAAGAATTCGAACTCGTTACCAAAGATAAAACACAAATTTCTACTCGTTATAAAGGGAAAACACAAATTTCCGGCGATGTCCACTCGTTATCAAAGAAAAAACCTTTTTTTCTTCAAGGACAACTCGTTACCAAAGAAAAACACGAATTTGACCTCGTTAATATGAAGAAAAAAGAATTCGAACTCGTTACCAAAGATAAAAAACAAATTTCTACTCGTTATAAAGGGAAAACACAAATTTCCGGCGATGTCCACTCGTTATCATAGAAAAAACCTTTTTTTCTTCAAGGACAACTAGTTACCAGAGAAAAACACGAATTTGAACTCGTTAATATGAAGAAAACATGAATTCGAACTCGTTACCAAAGATAAAACACAAATTTCTACTCGTTATAAAGGGAAAACACAAATTTCCGGCGATGTCCACTCGTTATCGAGAGAAAAAACCTTTTTTCTTCAAGGACAACTAGTTACCGAGAGAAAAACACGAATTTGAACTCGTTAATATGAAGAAAACATGAATTCGAACTCGTTACCAAAGATAAAACACAAATTTCTACTCGTTATAAAGGGAAAACACAAATTTCCGGCGATGTCCACTCGTTATCAGAGAAAAAACCTTTTTTTCTTCAAGGACAACTAGTTACCAGAGAAAAACACGAATTTGAACTCGTTAATATGAAGAAAACATGAATTCGAACTCGTTACCAAAGATAAAACACAAATTTCTACTCGTTATAAAGGGAAAACACAAATTTCCGGCGATGTCCACTCGTTATCAGAGAAAAAACCTTTTTTTCTTCAAGGACAACTCGTTACCAGAGAAAAACACGAATTTGAACTCGTTAATATGAAGAAAACATGAATTCGAACTCGTTACCAAAGATAAAACACAAATTTCTACTCGTTATAAAGGGAAAACACAAATTTCCGGCGATGTCAACTCGTTATCAGGGAAAAAACCTTTTTTCTTTAAGGACAACTCGTTACCAGTGAAAAACACGAATTTGAACTCGTTAATATGAAGAAAACATGAATTCGAACTCGTTACCAAAGATAAAACACAAATTTCTACTCGTTATAAAGGGAAAACACAAATTTCCGGCGATGTCCACTCGTTATCAGAGAAAAAACCTTTTTTTCTTCAAAGACAACTCGTTACCAGAGAAAAACACGAATTTGAACTCGTTAATATGAAGAAAACATGAATTCGAACTCGTTACCAAAGATAAAACACAAATTTCTACTCGTTATAAAGGGAAAACACAAATTTCCGGCGATGTCCACTCGTTATCGAGAAAAAACCTTTTTTTCTTCAAGGACAACTAGTTACCGAGAGAAAAACACGAATTTAAACTCGTTAATATGAAGAAAACATGAATTCGAACTCGTTACCAAAGATAAAACACAAATTTCTACTCGTTATAAAGGGAAAACACAAATTTCCGGCGATGTCAACTCGTTATCAGAGAAAAAACCTTTTTTCTTCAAGGACAACTAGTTAACAGAGAAAAACACGAATTTGAACTCGTTAATATGAAGAAAACATGAATTCGAACTCGTTACCAAAGATAAAACACAAATTTCTACTCGTTATAAAGGGAAAACACAAATTTCCGGCGATGTCCACTCGTTATCAGAGAAAAAACCTTTTTTTCTTCAAGGACAACTCGTTACCAGAGAAAAACACGAATTTGAACTCGTTAATATGAAGAAAACATGAATTCGAACTCGTTACCAAAGATAAAACACAAAATTCTACTCGTTATAAAGGGAAAACACAAATTTCCGGCGATGTCAACTCGTTATCAGGGAAAAAACCTTTTTTTCTTCAAGGAAAACTCGTTACCAGAGAAAAACACGAATTTGAACTCGTTAATATGAAGAAAAAATGAATTCGAACTCGTTTCCAAAGTTAAAACACAAATTTCTACTCGTTATAAAGGGAAAACACAAATTTCCGGCGATGTCAACTCGTTATCAGAGAAAAAACCTTTTTTTCTTCAAGGACAACTCGTTACCAGAGAAAAACACGAATTTGAACTCGTTAATATGAAGAAAACATGAATTCGAACTCGTTACCAAAGATAAAACACAAATTTCTACTCGTTATAAAGGGAAAACACAAATTTCCGGCGATGTCAACTCGTTATCAGGGAAAAAAACCTTTTTTTCTTTAAGGACAACTCGTTACCAGTGAAAAACACGAATTTGAACTCGTTAATATGAAGAAAACATGAATTCGAACTCGTTACCAAAGATAAAACACAAATTTCTACTCGTTATAAAGGGAAAACACAAATTTCCGGCGATGTCCACTCGTTATCAGAGAAAAAACCTTTTTTTCTTCAAGGACAACTCGTTACCAGAGAAAAACACGAATTTGAACTCGTTAATATGAAGAAAACAAGAATTCGAACTCGTTACCAAAGATAAAACACAAATTTCTACTCGTTATAAAGGGAAAACACAAATTTCCGGCGATGTCCACTCGTTATCAGAGAAAAAACCTTTTTTTCTTCAAGGACAACTCGTTACCAGAGAAAAACACGAATTTGAACTCGTTAATATGAAGAAAACAAGAATTCGAACTCGTTACCAGAGAAAAACACGAATTTGAACTCGTTAATATGAAGAAAACAAGAATTCGAACTCGTTACCAAAGATAAAACACAAATTTCTACTCGTTATAAAGGGAAAACACAAATTTCCGGCGATGTCCACTCGTTATCATAGAAAAAACCTTTTTTTCTTCAAGGACAACTAGTTACCAGAGAAAAACACGAATTTGAACTCGTTAATATGAAGAAAACATGAATTCGAACTCGTTACCAAAGATAAAACACAAATTTCTACTCGTTATAAAGGGAAAACACAAATTTCCGGCGATGTCCACTCGTTATCAGAGAAAAAACCATTTTTTCTTCAAGGACAACTCGTTACCAGAGAAAAACACGAATTTGAACTCGTTAATATGAAGAAAACATGAATTCGAACTCGTTACCAAAGATAAAACAAAAATTTCTACTCGTTTTAAAGGGAAAACACAAATTTCCGGCGATGTCCACTCGTTATCAGAGAAAAAACCTTTTTTTCTTCAAGGACAACTCGTTACCAGAGAAAAACACGAATTTGAACTCGTTTATATGAAGAAAACATGAATTCGAACTCGTTACCAAAGATAAAACACAAATTTCTACTCGTTATAAAGGGAAAACACAAATTTCTGACGATGTCAACTCGTTATCAGGGAAAAAACCTTTTTTTCTTCAAGGACAACTCGTTACCAGTGAAAAACACGAATTTGAACTCGTTAATATGAAGAAAACAGGACTTCGAACTCGTTACCAAATATAAAACACAAATTTCTACTCGTTATAAAGGGAAAACACAAATTTCCGGCGATGTCAACTCGTTATCGGAGAAAAAACCTTTTTTTCTTCAAGGACAACTCGTTACCAGAGAAAAACACGAATTTGAACTCGTTAATATGAAGAAAACATGAATTCGAACTCGTTACCAAAGATAAAACACAAATTTCTACTCGTTATAAAGGGAAAACACAAATTTCCGGCGATGTCAACTCGTTATCAGAGAAAAAACCTTTTTTTCTTTAAGGACAACTCGTTACCAGTGAAAAACACGAATTTGAATTCGTTAATATGAAGAAAACATGAATTCGAACTCGTTACCAAAGATAAAACACAAATTTCTACTCGTTATAAAGGGAAAACACAAATTTCCGGCGATGTCCACTCGTCATCATAGAAAAAACCTTTTTTTCTTCAAGGACAACTCGTTACCTGAGAAAAACACGAATTTGAACTCGTTAATATGAAGAAAACAAGAATTCGAACTCGTTACCAAAGATAAAACACAAATTTCTACTCGTTATAAAGGGAAAACACAAATTTCCGGCGATGTCCACTCGTTATCGAGAGAAAAAACCTTTTTCTTCAAGGACAACTCGTTACCAGAGAAAAACACGAATTTGAACTCGTTAATATGAAGAAAACAAGAATTCGAACTCGTTACCAAAGATAAAACACAAATTTCTACTCGTTATAAAGGGAAAACACAAATTTCCGGCGATGTCCACTCGTTATCATAGAAAAAACCTTTTTTTCTTCAAGGACAACTAGTTACCAGAGAAAAACATAAATTTGAACTCGTTAATATGAAGAAAACATGAATTCGAACTCGTTACCAAAGATAAAACACAAATTTCTACTCGTTATAAAGGGAAAACACAAATTTCCGGCGATGTCCACTCGTTATCAGAGAAAAAACCTTTTTTTCTTCAAGGACAACTCGTTTCCAGAGAAAAACACGAATTTGAACTCGTTAATATGAAGAAAACATGAATTCGAACTCGTTACCAAAGATAAAACAAAAATTTCTACTCGTTTTAAAGGGAAAACACAAATTTCCGGCGATGTCCACTCGTTATCAGAGAAAAAACTTTTTTTTCTTCAAGGACAACTCGTTACCAGAGAAAAACACGAATTTGAACTCGTTTATATGAAGAAAACATGAATTCGAACTCGTTACCAAAGATAAAACACAAATTTCTACTCGTTATAAAGGGAAAACACAAATTTCTGACGATGTCAACTCGTTATCAGGGAAAAAACCTTTTTTTCTTCAAGGACAACTCGTTACCAGTGAAAAACACGAATTTGAACTCGTTAATATGAAGAAGACATGACTTCGAACTCGTTACCAAAGACAAAACACAAATTTCTACTCGTTATAAAGGGAAAACACAAATTTCCGGCGATGTCAACTCGTTATCAGAGAAAAAACCTTTTTTTCTTCAAGGACAACTCGTTACCAGAGAAAAACACGAATTTGAACTCGTTAATATGAAGAAAACATGAATTCGAACGCGTTACCAAAGATAAAACACAAATTTCTACTCGTTATAAAGGGAAAACACAAATTTCCGGCGATGTCAACTCGTTATAAGGGAAAAAACCTTTTTTTCTTAAGGACAACTCGTTACCAGTGAAAAACACGAATTTGAACTCGTTAATATGAAGAAAACATGAATTCGAACTCGTTACCAAAGATAAAACACAAATTTCTACTCGTTATAAAGGGAAAACACAAATTTCCGGCGATGTCCACTCGTTATCGAGAGAAAAACTATTTTTCTTCAAGGACAACTCGTTACCGAGAGAAAAACACGAATTTGAACTCGTTAATATGAAGAAAACAAGAATTCGAACTCGTTACCAAAGATAAAACACAAATTTCTACTCGTTATAAAGGGAAAACACAAATTTCCGGCGATGTCCACTCGTTATCGAGAGAAAAAACCTTTTTTTCTTCAAGGACAACTCGTTACCGAGAGAAAAACACGAATTTGAACTCGTTAATATGAAGAAAACAAGAATTCGAACTCGTTACCAAAGATAAAACACAAATTTCTACTCGTTATAAAGGGAAAACACAAATTTCCGGCGTTGTCCACTCGTTATCATAGAAAAAATCTTTTTTTCTTCAAGGACAACTAGTTACCAGAGAAAAACACGAATTTGAACTCGTTAATATGAAGAAAACATGAATTCGAACTCGTTACCAAAGATAAAACACAAATTTCTACTCGTTATAAAGGAAAACACAAATTTCCGGCGATGTCCACTCGTTATCGAGAAAAACCCTTTTTTCTTCAAGGACAACTCGTTACCAGAGAAAAACACGAATTTGAACTCGTTAATATGAAGAAAACATGAATTCGAACTCGTTACCAAAGATAAAACAAAAATTTCTACTCGTTTTAAAGGGAAAACACAAATTTCCGGCGATGTCCACTCGTTATCAGAGAAAAAACCTTTTTTTCTTCAAGGACAACTCGTTACCAGAGAAAAACACGAATTTGAACTCGTTTATATGAAGAAAACATGAATTCGAACTCGTTACCAAAGATAAAAGACAAATTACTACTCGTTATAAAGGGAAAACACAAATTTCTGACGATGTCAACTCGTTATCAGGGAAAAAACCTTTTTTTCTTCAAGGACAACTCGTTACCAGTGAAAAAAAGAATTTGAACTCGTTAATATGAAGAAAACATGACTTCGAACTCGTTACCAAAGATAAAACACAAATTTCTACTCGTTATAAAGGGAAAACACAAATTTCCGGCGATGTCAACTCGTTATCGAGAAAAAACCTTTTTTCTTCAAGGACAACTCGTTACCCAGAGAAAAACACGAATTTGAACTCGTTAATATGAAGAAAACATGAATTCGAACTCGTTACCAAAGATAAAACACAAATTTCTACTCGTTATAAAGTGAAAACACAAATTTCCGGCGATGTCAACTCGTTATCAGGGAAAAAACCTTTTTTTCTTCAAGGACAACTAGTTACCAGAGAAAAACACGAATTTGAACTCGTTAATATGAAGAAAACATGAATTCGAACTCGTTACCAAAGATAAAACACAAATTTCTACTCGTTATAAAGGGAAAACACAAATTTCCGGCGATGTCCACTCGTTATCAGAAGAAAAAACCTTTTTTCTTCAAGGACAACTAGTTACCGAGAGAAAAACACGAATTTGAACTCGTTAATATGAAGAAAACATGAATTCGAACTCGTTACCAAAGATAAAACACAAATTTCTACTCGTTATAAAGGGAAAACACAAATTTCCGGCGATGTCCACTCGTTATCGAGAAAAAACCTTTTTTTCTTCAAGGACAACTCGTTACCAGAGAAAAACACGAATTTGAACTCGTTAATATGAAGAAAACATGAATTCGAACTCGTTACCAAAGATAAAACAAAAATTTCTACTCGTTTTAAAGGGAAAACACAAATTTCCGGCGATGTCCACTCGTTATCAGAGAAAAAACCTTTTTTTCTTCAAGGACAACTCGTTACCAGAGAAAAACACGAATTTGAACTCGTTTATATGAAGAAAACATGAATTCGAACTCGTTACCAAAGATAAAAGACAAATTACTACTCGTTATAAAGGGAAAACACAAATTTCTGACGATGTCAACTCGTTATCAGGGAAAAAACCTTTTTTTCTTCAAGGACAACTCGTTACCAGTGAAAAAAAAGAATTTGAACTCGTTAATATGAAGAAAACATGACTTCGAACTCGTTACCAAAGATAAAACACAAATTTCTACTCGTTATAAAGGGAAAACACAAATTTCCGGCGATGTCAACTCGTTATCAGAGAAAAAACCTTTTTTCTTCAAGGACAACTCGTTACCCAGAGAAAAACACGAATTTGAACTCGTTAATATGAAGAAAACATGAATTCGAACTCGTTACCAAAGATAAAACACAAATTTCTACTCGTTATAAAGTGAAAACACAAATTTCCGGCGATGTCAACTCGTTATCAGGGAAAAAACCTTTTTTTCTTTAAGGACAACTCGTTACCGGTGAAAAACACGAATTTGAACTCGTTAATATGAAGAAAACATGAATTCGAACTCGTTACCAAAGATAAAACACAAATTTCTACTCGTTATAGAGGGAAAACACAAATTTCCGGCGATGTCCACTCGTTATCAGAGAAAAAACATTTTTTTCTTCAAGGACAACTCGTTACCGAGAGAAAAACACGAATTTGAACTCGTTAATATGAAGAAAACAAGAATTCGAACTCGTTACCAAAGATAAAACACAATTTTATACTCGTTATAAAGGGAAAACACAAATTTCCGGCGATGTCCACTCGTTATCAGAGAAAAAACCTTTTTTTCTTCAAGGACAACACTTTACCAGAGAAAAACACGAATTTGAACTCGTTAATATGAAGAAAACAAGAATTCGAATTCGTTACCAAAGATAAAACACAAATTTCTACTCGTTATAGAGGGGAAAACACAAATTTCCGGCGATGTCCACTCGTTATCATAGAAAAAACCTTTTTTTCTTCAAGGACAACTAGTTACCAGAGAAAAACACGAATTTGAACTCGTTAATATGAAGAAAACATGAATTCGAACTCGTTACCAAAGATAAAACACAAATTTCTACTCGTTATAAAGGAAAACACAAATTTCCGGCGATGTCCACTCGTTATCGGAGAAAAAACCTTTTTTTCTTCAAGGACAACTCGTTACCGAGAGAAAAACACGAATTTGAACTCGTTAATATGAAGAAAACATGAATTCGAACTCGTTACCAAAGATAAAACACAAATTTCTACTCGTTATAAAGGGAAAACACAAATTTCCGGCGATGTCCACTCGTTATCGGAGAAAAAACCTTTTTTCTTCAAGGACAACTCGTTACCGAGAGAAAAACACGAATTTGAACTCGTTTATCCGAAGAAAACATGAATTCGAACTCGTTACCAAAGATAAAACACAAATTTCTACTCGTTATAAAGGGAAAACACAAATTTCTGACGATGTCAACTCGTTATCAGGGAAAACCTTTTTTCTTCAAAGACAGCTCGTTACCAGTGAAAAACACGAATTTGAACTCGTTAATATGAAGAAAACATGACTTTGAACTCGTTACCAAAGATAAAACACAAATTTCTACTCGTTATAAAGGGAAAACACAAATTTCCGGCGATGTTGTTGGGAGGATTTTGCATCATAAAAACAAAAGAAAATTTATAAACCTATACTTAACATGCAAACTAACTCCTAACCGACCAAATATCGGGTAGTTGATAGCATAGTAGGGTAAGTACAGGGTCGATCCACAGGGAATTGGGATGTTGAATCTAATCTAATTAATTCCTACCAATTGTTACTCATAATACGAAAGGAAAAACATAAAAGCATAAAGAACAATGAAACTAAATCTAACCTAGGAAACAAAAGAAAACAATCTAATCTAAAGACATGGGGTCAAACATTGAACAAACCTAGTGATCTCAATTCTAGTTATCTCATGATTCTAATTCAATTTGTGGTTTCACCTTTACACGAGACATAAACTCCTAATCTCTTAGCGAATTTATCTCTCTAGTTATGAATCCCTAATTTCTTAGGTGAATTCAATTATCTATCTCTCATCTTTCGAATGTTGAGACTGATTTACCATACAAAACTCGGTGTAGATTCAAGTTACTCTCGTATAGTCGAATCTAACAACCTAGGAATCTAACCAATTAATTTGTCACATAATCAACGGCTAAAAACCCTATCTTTCTATGGTGATCGGCGTTTATGCAACTTTCGTATTATAAACATCAATCGTGAACTAATTTCTCAATTTATTCACATAGCCATACAAACCGCATAGAGAAGATACAAATAAATTGAAATCATGAAGAAGAACTGGAATTGAATAAATCTAAAAGAACTCACATAGTTGTGTACAAAGGTTGATCCTTGAAAAGAAAAACGAAACGAAAAGACTCCTAATCTAACCTCGGTTCACCCGAGCACAAGGCTCGGGTGACCGGCCTTCAACTCCTCAAAGTGCGGCTGCTCTTGAGTAATTTTACGTGTATGAAATTCTGAATGAATTAGGGTTGGGGCGCAGCTCTTTAAATAGAGTTTTAAGTCGGCTGGCCTTAGGTCGGCGTTGGACGCCCGTCCGCTTATGTGGACGCCCGTTCAATATGCCTTAGACGCTAGCAAGACGCTCGTCCAGATGCCGTCCAAACTCTCTGGTTCAACTTTTCTTCCCTGGACGCTCGTTTACTTTTTCGACGCCCGTTCTTATCTGGACGCTCGTCCACCCTATCGGACGCCGATCCACTTTGTCGAAATCTTGATATTTCCATCTTTATCTTGATTGATTTCTTTCCTTATCTCTTTTATTCTCCCATATCTTTGATTGATCCTCTCTCATCTCGAAATTAGCTCTTTAGGATCATCTTTTCCATCATCAATGAGTATCTACACAAGGATCAAAACATACCAAAGTGTAACGTATTTCCAAAATAACATAAAATCACCAAATAAGCATATAAATCGATACGTTTTCATATTTAACCATTAAAAACCTCATTTACTCAATATTTACATATATAGCTCAAAATCTATGAAAATCATACGAATGTAGGGGAAATTGATATAGAAAATATCTATAAAAATCACTACAAATCAGCCCTTAACAACACCCCCACACTTATCTTTTTGCTCGTCCTCGAGCAAAACAGAACAAGGTCAAGCTCGAGACAAATAAACATCTATACAAATATGAAGTATATTCAATAACTTAGAAGTTCACCCGTGTAGTGTGTGCATAGCCATAGTAAACTTCCACTAAGTTCCACAATTTGAAAGTTATTCAAACCAAAACTAGCCCGGTTTCCCATCTAAGTTAGAAATATTCAAAAATTATAACAGGCACTTTACAAAACATACATATCCCAAAAAGAAATAGTAGAGAATATCTAAAACATTTCTGACAGACTCAGAGGATAATCCCTACAACATATCCTTCAGTTTATACCGGGTATAAGATTAACGATAACTAAGTCTTTCAACTTATTTATAATAATATATCTCAATTTTTTCACTTTTTTCACACTTTTCTAACACACATCAGAATAAGCTTTTGCCCTCATAGCAGAATAGGACATTTCAAGATAATCCCCTACCTTACTCCAATCATAAGGCAAACTATAAAGCGACGCGTCGTGAGCTTTTGGTCATCATAGTGGAATAGGACATACGTGGTACACCCTACCTCACCCAAATCATAAACCACTTCCGACACACACAATTACAATTATGTTTACTTAGAGATTTCTGGCTGGCAGTGGAAAAGATTATTTTCTAGTAGCACAGACCACTGAGCATAACACCTCAAGTAAACAATTTATTACTATTGCAAAGACTTAATCACGTTTCACTTATCACATTCAAACTTACAGATATTCACAGTATGTCATACTTTAACTCTAAATACAAACTACTAAACTTTTCAAGAATTGTACATAAGCAAAGAAACATGCTATAATCATCAAAAAATCTCCAACTAAAATGGGGTAGGCTTTCAACATTTAGCTCATCATTTACTATGGCATGTGAAAAAGAGTGTCGGGTGAAACAACTAAAATTACTAAATATACAGAATATAGCGAAAATGATATAAACTCAAGCAAAGATATGCCTTTGTCTACTCGGGATATAACAAAAAATTTGAAAATTAAGCACTTTTCATAGAAATACTAAAAATATGAGCAAACGAAAGTAGACACATAAATCATCTATCCCTTCCCCCACACTTAGATTGCAACTTGTCCTCAAGTTATACAGAAATAATAAATTAGAGAACTTAGCCGATTGGATCGGCAATTCGGAGGAACCAACAAGAACCGGGATTGTTTGCATAGCTCGAGATCGTGGAGCATCACGGGAAGGCGAATTCATCGTGAAAGTGCACAATAGCTATCAAAAATATCCTGAGACTTGATCGGTGCAAAAAGAGTCTACGGGGAAAAGATTAGACTTATACAAATAAAGCACATAAGGAAAAGAATTTATAGAGATATTCAAATTATGCTCACATAAAGATGGACACATATACATGAAAATATCACAAACTCGTAGGCTAGGTGCAACTACATGAAAATGTACTACAATGCAAACTACATGACAAATCCTAAAAATTAAAATAAATAAATAAAAACGAGGTAGTATTACGGAAACCGACAGTTAACTACGCTCAAGAAAAATAAAAGAAAAAAATAAAAAAACAATGCAACTAGATGACATGCAACTAAATGATATGCATCTAAATGATATGCAAAAATAAAAGAAAATAAAAGAAAGAAAACTAGCCCATTCATTTGCAACATGACATATATAAAATAAACGTCTACCAAATAATGACAGGTTACGATAAACGACAGTGCTGTCCATTACGTGCAGTGTAGACGCGCCTTAAGACTCGTCAAAAGTGATAGCATTATGGAAAACCAACAGTTAGCTATACTAAACAGATATAACTCATAAGGTTTCCGATGGTAGCAACGGAAAACTGACAGTTACTACCCATATGAGTTATAAAAATAACAAGGAAGCACATAAGTCTCAAAGCTTAAAAGATTCATCACAGCGGTATGTAGCATACGGGAACCGACATTAGCTACTAATTAACAAATAAGACTAGTTATAGCGTACGAGAACCGACAGTAACTATAACATGCCTAGATGAATCATATATAAGGAATTGATCATTTACTTAGCATGAATTCATAGATGGAACGGTATAACATTCATATTCAGGACATCTATGTAAAAATAAATAGGCCACAGAAGCTCGAATGTAAGCAATCCATACTAAGTAAAAGCATTAGGAATGAGATCAAGAAAAACCTGGACTACTGAACTGGCGTTCAGCACAACAGACGGGCGTTCACCTCAAAATACAGCTTTGGACGAGCGTTCAGCCAAACAAACGCTCGGTGACTTGAAAACCAACCGGACGGACGTTCAGAAAGTATAGACGCTCGTCTGGTCCAAATCAGAACAGAGTCGAAAATATTTGAACGGACGAACGTCCAATACTTTCAAACGCTCGTTTACCTGCAAAGCTAAAGAGCGGGACGGGCGTCCAACAGAGAAGACGCTCGTCCAATAACAAGAATGCAAAGCAGAACGCGAGAAAAAACACAAAGCAAAACCCTAATATTCCAATTCTAAACACCAAGAACGAGGCAGCCACATCAAATTCAAGCACAGACGGTTAGATTAGGAAACAACTAAACATATAAACTTCACGTAAAACAAGTTGAGTAAAAAACTTTTGCACATTCTTAACCTAACGGTCATCGAAACACGGCAAAATAAAAACTCTCAACTTGGTATACGCTACTTTTATTGAAAACGAAAAACGAAACGTAACAAAATCGAGAACTAACTTAACTAGATTCAACATGACACCTATTCCCCGGCAACGGCGCCACTTTTGTTGGGAGGATTTTGCATCATAAAAACAAAAGAAAATTTATAAACCTATACTTAACATGCAAACTAACTCCTAACCGACCAAATATCGGGTAGTTGATAGCATAGTAGGGTAAGTACATGGTCGATCCACAGGGAATTGGGATGTTGAATCTAATCTAATTAATTCCTACCAATTGTTACTCATAATACGAAAGGAAAAACATAAAAGCGTAAAGAACAATGAAACTAAATCTAACCTAGGAAACAAAATAAAACAATCTAATCTAAAGACATGGGGTCAAACATTGAACAAACCTAGTGATCTCAATTCTAGTTATCTCATGATTCTAATTCAATTTGTGGTTTCACCTTTACACGAGACATAAACTCCTAATCTCTTAGAGAATTTATCTCTCTAGTTATGAATCCCTAATTTCTTAGGTGAATTCAATTATCTATCTCTCATCTTTCGAATGTTGAGACTGATTTACCATACAAAACTCGGTGTAGATTCAAGTTACTCTCGTATAGTCGAATCTAACGACCTAGAATCTAACCAATTAATTTGTCACATAATCAACGGCTAAAAACCCTATCTTTCTATGGTGATCCGGCGTTTATGCAACTTTCGTATTATAAACATCAATCGTGAACTAATTTCTCAATTTATTCACATAGCCATACAAACCGCATAGAGAAGATACAAATAAATTGAAATCATGAAGAAGAAGCGGAATTGAATAAATCTAAAAGAACTCACATAGTTGTGTACAAAGGTTGATCCTTGAAAAGAAAAACGAAACGAAAAGACTCCTAATCTAACCTCGGTTCACCCGAGCACAAGGCTCGGGTGACCGGCCTTCAACTCCTCAAAGTGCGGCCGCTCTTGAGTAATTTTACGTGTATGAAATTCCGAATGAATTAGGGTTGGGGCGCGGCTCTTTAAATAGAGTTTTAAGTCGGTGGCCTTAGGTCGGCGTTGGACGCCCGTCCGCTTATGTGGACGCCCGTTCAATATGCCTTAGACGCTAGCAAGACGCTCGTCCAGATGCCGTCCAAACTCTCTGTTCAACTTTTCTTCCCTGGACGCTCGTTTACTTTTTCAGACGCCCGTTCTTATCTGGACGCTCGTCCACCCTATCTGGACGCCAGTCCACTGTCGAAATCTTGATATTTCCATCTTTATCTTGATTGATGTCTTTCCTTATCTCTTTTATTCTCCCATATCTTTGATTGATCCTCTCTCATCTCGAAATTAGCTCTTTAGGATCATCTTTTCCATCATCAATGAGTATCTACACAAGGATCAAAACATACCAAAGTGTAACGTATTTCCAAAATAACATAAAATCACCAAATAAGCATATAAATCGATACGTTTTCATATTTAACCATTAAAAACCTCATTTACTCAATATTATGATGTCCACTCGTTATCGGAGAAAAAACCTTTTTTTTCTTCAAGGACAACTCGTTACCAGAGAAAAACACAAATTTGAACTCGTTAATATGAAGAAAACATGAATTCGAACTCGTTACCAAAGATAAAACACAAATTTCTACTCGTTATAAAGGGAAAACACAAATTTCGGCGATGTCAACTCGTTATCAGGGAAAAAACCTTTTTTTCTTCAAGGACAACTCGTTACCAGTGAAAAACACGAATTTGAACTCGTTAATATGAAGAAAACATGAATTGAACTCGTTACCAAAGATAAAACACAAATTTCTACTCGTTATAAAGGGAAAACACAAATTTCCGGAGATGTCAACTCGTTATCAGAGAAAAAACCTTTTTTTCTTCAAGGACAACTCGTTACCGAGAGAAAAACACGAATTTGAACTCGTTAATATGAAGAAAACATGAATTCGAACTCGTTACCAAAGATAAAACACAAATTTCTACTCGTTATAAAGGGAAAACACAAATTTCCGGCGATGTCAACTCGTTATCAGAGAAAAAACCTTTTTTTCTTCAAGGACAACTCGTTACCAGAGAAAAACACGAATTTGAACTCGTTAATATGAAGAAAACATGAATTCGAACTCGTTACCAAAGATAAAACACAAATTTCTACTCGTTATAAAGGGAAAACACAAATTTCCGGCGATGTCAACTCGTTACAAGAGAAAAAACCTTTTTTTCTTCAAGGACAACTCGTTACCGAGAGAAAAACACGAATTTGAACTCGTTAATATGAAGAAAACATGAATTCGAACTCGTTACCAAAGATAAAACACAAATTTCTACTCGTTATAAAGGGAAAACACAAATTTCCGGCGATGTCCACTCGTTATCAGAGAAAAAACCTTTTTTTCTTCAAGGACAACTCGTTACCGAGAGAAAAACACGAATTTGAACTCGTTAATATGAAGAAAACATGAATTCGAACTCGTTACCAAAGATAAAACACAAATTTCTACTCGTTATAAAGGGAAAACACAAATTTCCGGCGATGTCAACTCGTTATCGGGAAAAAACCTTTTTTTCTTCAAGGACAACTCGTTACCGAGTGAAAAACACGAATTTGAACTCGTTAATATGAAGAAAACATGAATTCGAACTCGTTACCAAAGATAAAACACAAATTTCTACTCGTTATAAAGGGAAAACACAAATTTCCGGCGATGTCAACTCGTTATCAGAGAAAAAACCTTTTTTTCTTCAAGGACAACTCGTTACGAGTGAAAAACACGAATTTGAACTCGTTAATATGAAGAAAACATGAATTCGAACTCGTTACCAAAGATAAAACACAAATTTCTACTCGTTATAAAGGGAAAACACAAATTTCCGGCGATGTCCACTCGTTATCAGAGAAAAAACCTTTTTTTCTTCAAGGACAACTCGTTACCGAGAGAAAAACACGAATTTGAACTCGTTAATATGAAGAAAACATGAATTCGAACTCGTTACCAAAGATAAAACACAAATTTCTACTCGTTATAAAGGGAAAACACAAATTTCCGGCGATGTCCACTCGTTATCGGAAAAAACCTTTTTTTCTTCAAGGACAACTCGTTACCGAGAGAAAAACACGAATTTGAACTCGTTAATATGAAGAAAACATGAATTCGAACTCGTTACCAAAGATAAAACACAAATTTCTACTCGTTATAAAGGGAAAACACAAATTTCCGGCGATGTCCACTCGTTATCGGAAAAAACCTTTTTTTCTTCAAGGACAACTCGTTACCGAGTGAAAAACACGAATTTGAACTCGTTAATATGAAGAAAACATGAATTCGAACTCGTTACCAAAGATAAAACACAAATTTCTACTCGTTATAAAGGGAAAACACAAATTTCCGGCGATGTCCACTCGTTATCGAGAGAAAAAACCTTTTTTTCTTCAAGGACAACTCGTTACCGAGAGAAAAACACGAATTTGAACTCGTTAATATGAAGAAAACATGAATTCGAACTCGTTACCAAAGATAAAACACAAATTTCTACTCGTTATAAAGGGAAAACACAAATTTCCGGCGATGTCCACTCGTTATCGAGAAAAAACCTTTTTTTCTTCAAGGACAACTCGTTACCGAGAGAAAAACACGAATTTGAACTCGTTAATATGAAGAAAACATGAATTCGAACTCGTTACCAAAGATAAAACACAAATTTCTACTCGTTATAAAGGGAAAACACAAATTTCCGGCGATGTCACTCGTTATCGGAGAAAAAACCTTTTTTTCTTCAAGGACAACTCGTTACCGAGAGAAAAACACGAATTTGAACTCGTTAATATGAAGAAAACATGAATTCGAACTCGTTACCAAAGATAAAACACAAATTTCTACTCGTTATAAGGGAAAACACAAATTTCCGGCGATGTCCACTCGTTATCGAGAGAAAAAACCTTTTTTTCTTCAAGGACAACTCGTTACCGAGAGAAAAACACGAATTTGAACTCGTTAATATGAAGAAAACATGAATTCGAACTCGTTACCAAAGATAAAACACAAATTTCTACTCGTTATAAAGGGAAAACACAAATTTCCGGCGATGTCCACTCGTTATCGGAGAAAAAACCTTTTTTTCTTCAAGGACAACTCGTTACCGAGAGAAAAACACGAATTTGAACTCGTTAATATGAAGAAAACATGAATTCGAACTCGTTACCAAAGATAAAACACAAATTTCTACTCGTTATAAAGGGAAAACACAAATTTCCGGCGATGTCCACTCGTTATCGGAGAAAAAACCTTTTTTTCTTCAAGGACAACTCGTTACCGAGAGAAAAACACGAATTTGAACTCGTTAATATGAAGAAAACATGAATTCGAACTCGTTACCAAAGATAAAACACAAATTTCTACTCGTTATAAAGGGAAAACACAAATTTCCGGCGATGTCCACTCGTTATCGGAGAAAAAACCTTTTTTTTCTTCAAGGACAACTCGTTACCGAGAAAAACACGAATTTGAACTCGTTAATATGAAGAAAACATGAATTCGAACTCGTTACCAAAGATAAAACACAAATTTCTACTCGTTATAAAGGGAAAACACAAATTTCCGGCGATGTCCACTCGTTATCGAGAGAAAAAACCTTTTTTTCTTCAAGGACAACTCGTTACCGAGAGAAAAACACGAATTTGAACTCGTTAATATGAAGAAAACATGAATTCGAACTCGTTACCAAAGATAAAACACAAATTTCTACTCGTTATAAAGGGAAAACACAAATTTCCGGCGATGTCCACTCGTTATCGGAGAAAAAACCTTTTTTTCTTCAAGGACAACTCGTTACGAGAGAAAAACACGAATTTGAACTCGTTAATATGAAGAAAACATGAATTCGAACTCGTTACCAAAGATAAAACACAAATTTCTACTCGTTATAAAGGGAAAACACAAATTTCCGGCGATGTCAACTCGTTATCGGAGAAAAAACCTTTTTTTCTTCAAGGACAACTCGTTACCGAGAGAAAAACACGAATTTGAACTCGTTAATATGAAGAAAACATGAATTCGAACTCGTTACCAAAGATAAAACACAAATTTCTACTCGTTATAAAGGGAAAACACAAATTTCCGGCGATGTCCACTCGTTATCGGAGAAAAAACCTTTTTTTCTTCAAGGACAACTCGTTACCGAGAGAAAAACACGAATTTGAACTCGTTAATATGAAGAAAACATGAATTCGAACTCGTTACCAAAGATAAAACACAAATTTCTACTCGTTATAAAGGGAAAACACAAATTTCCGGCGATGTCCACTCGTTATCGAGAGAAAAAACCTTTTTTTCTTCAAGGACAACTCGTTACCGAGAGAAAAACACGAATTTGAACTCGTTAATATGAAGAAAACATGAATTCGAACTCGTTACCAAAGATAAAACACAAATTTCTACTCGTTATAAAGGAAAACACAAATTTCCGGCGATGTCCACTCGTTATCGAGAAAAAACCTTTTTTTCTTCAAGGACAACTCGTTACCGAGAGAAAAACACGAATTTGAACTCGTTAATATGAAGAAAACATGAATTCGAACTCGTTACCAAAGATAAAACACAAATTTCTACTCGTTATAAAGGGAAAACACAAATTTCCGGCGATGTCAACTCGTTATCGGAGAAAAAACCTTTTTTTCTTCAAGGACAACTCGTTACCGGTGAAAAACACGAATTTGAACTCGTTAATATGAAGAAAACATGAATTCGAACTCGTTACCAAAGATAAAACACAAATTTCTACTCGTTATAAAGGGAAAACACAAATTTCCGGCGATGTCCACTCGTTATCGAGAAAAAACCTTTTTTTCTTCAAGGACAACTCGTTACCGAGAGAAAAACACGAATTTGAACTCGTTAATATGAAGAAAACATGAATTCGAACTCGTTACCAAAGATAAAACACAAATTTCTACTCGTTATAAAGGGAAAACACAAATTTCCGGCGATGTCCACTCGTTATCGGAGAAAAAACCTTTTTTTCTTCAAGGACAACTCGTTACCGAGAGAAAAACACGAATTTGAACTCGTTAATATGAAGAAAACATGAATTCGAACTCGTTACCAAAGATAAAACACAAATTTCTACTCGTTATAAAGGGAAAACACAAATTTCCGGCGATGTCAACTCGTTATCGGAGAAAAAACCTTTTTTTCTTCAAGGACAACTCGTTACCGAGAGAAAAACACGAATTTGAACTCGTTAATATGAAGAAAACATGAATTCGAACTCGTTACCAAAGATAAAACACAAATTTCTACTCGTTATAAAGGGAAAACACAAATTTCCGGCGATGTCCACTCGTTATCGAGAAAAAACCTTTTTTTCTTCAAGGACAACTCGTTACCGAGAGAAAAACACGAATTTGAACTCGTTAATATGAAGAAAACATGAATTCGAACTCGTTACCAAAGATAAAACACAAATTTCTACTCGTTATAAAGGGAAAACACAAATTTCCGGCGATGTCCACTCGTTATCGAGAGAAAAAACCTTTTTTCTTCAAGGACAACTCGTTACCGAGAGAAAAACACGAATTTGAACTCGTTAATATGAAGAAAACATGAATTCGAACTCGTTACCAAAGATAAAACACAAATTTCTACTCGTTATAAAGGGAAAACACAAATTTCCGGCGATGTCCACTCGTTATCGGAGAAAAAACCTTTTTTTCTTCAAGGACAACTCGTTACCGAGAGAAAAACACGAATTTGAACTCGTTAATATGAAGAAAACATGAATTCGAGCTCGTTACCAAAGATAAAACACAAATTTCTACTCGTTATATAGGGAAAACTCAAATTTCCGGCGATGTCAACTCGTTATCGGGAAAAAACCTTTTTTTCTTCAAGGACAACTCGTTACCGAGTGAAAAACACGAATTTGAACTCGTTAATATATAAGAAAACATGAATTCGAACTCGTTACCAAAGATAAAACACAAATTTCTACTCGTTATAAAGGGAAAACACAAATTTCTGGCGATGTCCACTCGTTATCGAGAGAAAAAACCTTTTTTTCTTCAAGGACAACTCGTTACCGAGAGAAAAACACGAATTTGAACTCGTTAATATGAAGAAAACATGAATTCGAACTCGTTACCAAAGATAAAACACAAATTTCTACTCGTTATAAAAGGAAAACACAAATTTCCGGCGATGTCCACTCGTTATCAGAGAAAAAACCTTTTTTTCTTCAAGGACAACTCGTTACCGAGAGAAAAACACGAATTTGAACTCGTTAATATGAAGAAAACATGAATTCGAACTCGTTACCAAAGATAAAACACAAATTTCTACTCGTTATAAAGGGAAAACACAAATTTCCGGCGATGTCAACTCGTTATCAGAGAAAAAACCTTTTTTTCTTCAAGGACAACTCGTTACCGAGTGAAAAACACGAATTTGAACTCGTTAATATGAAGAAAACATGAATTCGAACTCGTTACCAAAGATAAAACACAAATTTCTACTTTCCGGCGATGTCCACTCGTTATCAGGGAAAAAACCTTTTTTTCTTCAAGGACAACTCGTTACCAGAGAAAAACACGAATTTGAACTCGTTAATATGAAGAAAACATGAATTCGAACTCGTTACCAAAGATAAAACACAAATTTCTACTCGTTATAAAGGGAAAACACAAATTTCCGGCGATGTCCACTCGTTATCGAGAGAAAAAACCTTTTTTTCTTCAAGGACAACTCGTTACCGAGAGAAAAACACGAATTTGAACTCGTTAATATGAAGAAAACATGAATTCGAACTCGTTACCAAAGATAAAACACAAATTTCTACTCGTTATAAAGGGAAAACACAAATTTCCGGCGATGTCAACTCGTTATCGGGGAAAAAACCTTTTTTTCTTCAAGGACAACTCGTTACCGAGTGAAAAACACGAATTTGAACTCGTTAATATGAAGAAAACATGAATTCGAACTCGTTACCAAAGATAAAACACAAATTTCTACTCGTTATAAAGGGAAAACACAAATTTCCGGCGATGTCCACTCGTTATCGAGAGAAAAAACCTTTTTTTCTTCAAGGACAACTCGTTACCGAGAGAAAAACACGAATTTGAACTCGTTAATATGAAGAAAACATGAATTCGAACTCGTTACCAAAGATAAAACACAAATTTCTACTCGTTATAAAGGGAAAACACAAATTTCCGGCGATGTCAACTCGTTATCGGGAAAAAACCTTTTTTTCTTCAAGGACAACTCGTTACCGGTGAAAAACACGAATTTGAACTCGTTAATATGAAGAAAACATGAATTCGAACTCGTTACCAAAGATAAAACACAAATTTCTACTCGTTATAAAGGGAAAACACAAATTTCCGGCGATGTCCACTCGTTATCGGAGAAAAAACCTTTTTTTCTTCAAGGACAACTCGTTACCGAGAGAAAAACACGAATTTGAACTCGTTAATATGAAGAAAACATGAATTCGAACTCGTTACCAAAGATAAAACACAAATTTCTACTCGTTATAAAGGGAAAACACAAATTTCCGGCGATGTCCACTCGTTATCGGAGAAAAAACCTTTTTTTCTTCAAGGACAACTCGTTACCGAGAGAAAAACACGAATTTGAACTCGTTAATATGAAGAAAACATGAATTCGAACTCGTTACCAAAGATAAAACACAAATTTCTACTCGTTATAAAGGGAAAACACAAATTTCCGGCGATGTCCACTCGTTATCGGAGAAAAAACCTTTTTTTCTTCAAGGACAACTCGTTACCGGAGAAAAACACGAATTTGAACTCGTTAATATGAAGAAAACATGAATTCGAACTCGTTACCAAAGATAAAACACAAATTTCTACTCGTTATAAAGGGAAAACACAAATTTCCGGCGATGTCCACTCGTTATCGGAGAAAAAACCTTTTTTTCTTCAAGGACAACTCGTTACCGAGAGAAAAACACGAATTTGAACTCGTTAATATGAAGAAAACATGAATTCGAACTCGTTACCAAAGATAAAACACAAATTTCTACTCGTTATAAAGGGAAAACACAAATTTCCGGCGATGTCCACTCGTTATCGGAGAAAAAACCTTTTTTTCTTCAAGGACAACTCGTTACCGAGAGAAAAACACGAATTTGAACTCGTTAATATGAAGAAAACATGAATTCGAACTCGTTACCAAAGATAAAACACAAATTTCTACTCGTTATAAAGGGAAAACACAAATTTCCGGCGATGTCCACTCGTTATCGGAGAAAAAACCTTTTTTTCTTCAAGGACAACTCGTTACCGAGAGAAAAACACGAATTTGAACTCGTTAATATGAAGAAAACATGAATTCGAACTCGTTACCAAAGATAAAACACAAATTTCTACTCGTTATAAAGGGAAAACACAAATTTCCGGCGATGTCAACTCGTTATCAGAGAAAAAACCTTTTTTTCTTCAAGGACAACTCGTTACCGGAGAAAAACACGAATTTGAACTCGTTAATATGAAGAAAACATGAATTCGAACTCGTTACCAAAAATAAAACACAAATTTCTACTCGTTATAAAGGGAAAACACAAATTTCCGGCGATGTCAACTCGTTATCGGGGAAAAAACTTTTTTTTTTTCTTCAAGGACAACTCGTTACGAGAGAAAAACACGAATTTGAACTCGTTAATATGAAGAAAACATGAATTCGAACTCGTTACCAAAGATAAAACACAAATTTCTACTCGTTATAAAGGGAAAACACAAATTTCCGGCGATGTCCACTCGTTATCGGAGAAAAAACCCTTTTTTCTTCAAGGACAACTCGTTACCGAGAGAAAAACACGAATTTGAACTCGTTAATATGAAGAAAACATGAATTCGAACTCGTTACCAAAGATAAAACACAAATTTCTACTCGTTATAAAGGGAAAACACAAATTTCCGGCGATGTCCACTCGTTATCGGAGAAAAAACCTTTTTTTCTTCAAGGACAACTCGTTACCGAGAGAAAAACACGAATTTGAACTCGTTAATATGAAGAAAACATGAATTCGAACTCGTTACCAAAGATAAAACACAAATTTCTACTCGTTATAAAGGGAAAACACAAATTTCCGGCGATGTCCACTCGTTATCGGAGAAAAAACCTTTTTTTCTTCAAGGACAACTCGTTACCGAGAGAAAAACACGAATTTGAACTCGTTAATATGAAGAAAACATGAATTCGAACTCGTTACCAAAGATAAAACACAAATTTCTACTCGTTATAAAGGGAAAACACAAATTTCCGGCGATGTCCACTCGTTATCGGAGAAAAAACCTTTTTTTCTTCAAGGACAACTCGTTACCGAGAGAAAAACACGAATTTGAACTCGTTAATATGAAGAAAACATGAATTCGAACTCGTTACCAAAGATAAAACACAAATTTCTACTCGTTATAAAGGGAAAACACAAATTTCCGGCGATGTCCACTCGTTATCGGAGAAAAAACCTTTTTTTCTTCAAGGACAACTCGTTACCGAGAGAAAAACACGAATTTGAACTCGTTAATATGAAGAAAACATGAATTCGAACTCGTTACCAAAGATAAAACACAAATTTCTACTCGTTATAAAGGGAAAACACAAATTTCCGGCGATGTCCACTCGTTATCAGAGAAAAAACCTTTTTTTCTTCAAGGACAACTCGTTACCGAGAGAAAAACACGAATTTGAACTCGTTAATATGAAGAAAACATGAATTCGAACTCGTTACCAAAGATAAAACACAAATTTCTACTCGTTATAAAGGGAAAACACAAATTTCCGGCGATGTCAACTCGTTATCTGGGAAAAAACCTTTTTTTCTTCAAGGACAACTCGTTACCGAGTGAAAAACACGAATTTGAACTCGTTAATATGAAGAAAACATGAATTCGAACTCGTTACCAAAGATAAAACACAAATTTCTACTCGTTATAAAGGGAAAACACAAATTTCCGGCGATGTCCACTCGTTATCGAGAGAAAAAACCTTTTTTTCTTCAAGGACAACTCGTTACCGAGAGAAAAACACGAATTTGAACTCGTTAATATGAATAAAACATGAATTCGAACTCGTTACCAAAGATAAAACACAAATTTCTACTCGTTATAAAGGGAAAACACAAATTTCCGGCGATGTCAACTCGTTATCAGGAAAAAACCTTTTTTTTCTTCAAGGACAACTCGTTACCAGTGAAAAACACGAATTTGAACTCGTTAATATGAAGAAAACATGAATTCGAACTCGTTACCAAAGATAAAACACAAATTTCTACTCGTTATAAAGGGAAAACACAAATTTCCGGCGATGTCAACTCGTTATCAGGGAAAAAACCTTTTTTTCTTCAAGGACAACTCGTTACCAGTGAAAAACACGAATTTGAACTCGTTAATATGAAGAAAACATGAATTCGAACTCGTTACCAAAGATAAAACACAAATTTCTACTCGTTATAAAGGGAAAACACAAATTTCCGGCGATGTCCACTCGTTATCAGAGAAAAAACCTTTTTTTTCTTCAAGGACAACTCGTTACCAGAGAAAAACACGAATTTGAACTCGTTAATATGAAGAAAACATGAATTCGAACTCGTTACCAAAGATAAAACACAAATTTCTACTCGTTATAAAAGGAAAACACAAATTTCCGGCGATGTCCACTCGTTATCAGAGAAAAAACCTTTTTTTCTTCAAGGACAACTCGTTACCAGAGAAAAACACGAATTTGAACTCGTTAATATGAAGAAAACATGAATTCGAACTCGTTACCAAAGATAAAACACAAATTTCTACTCGTTATAAAGGGAAAACACAAATTTCCGGCGATGTCAACTCGTTATCAGGGAAAAAACCTTTTTTTCTTCAAGGACAACTCGTTACCGAGTGAAAAACACGAATTTGAACTCGTTAATATGAAGAAAACATGAATTCGAACTCGTTACACCTAACAACTAGGCCGAATCTACGCAACGATCCTAAAAACCCCTTATCCCACATCTCACCGCAAAATGCATTTATAAGTTCGATGTGTGTGACGAGTGAACTAGGTGATCAATCTAATTCAAAGACGTTAAAATAAGTTTTAGGACATGGATTAATCATTAAAACATTCAATTATGCACTACCCAATTCCCTATCTCATCCCCCCAGGGTTTAATTTCGCATTTCACATAATTCGACTACACAAATGATTAGCTATTCATGGTAATAATAAAAGTGCAGAAATTTATGAAGAAATTAATAATAAACATGATAAAAAGATTGAATAAAATTTACCAAAAGAAACTGTAGCAATCCACCACTCGAATCGTCACTTCGTTGTGTACCAATTGCGGAATAAAATAAATAAATTGATGTTGTTGTTCTTGGGAAATTTGCAGCAAAAGAAATAAAATAATTGTGTTCTAATCAATAGGGAACGGCAGCAGGGAAGAAATAAAAAAAAATAAACTTCTGGTGTAAGAACTGTGTTGAAATTTGATCTAAATGGCTTTTATAATAACAACAGCCGACTCCGTCCTGCGCTTTTGAACTCTTCCGGAAAAATAAATAAAATAAAGGTCCTCTCCTCTTTGATAGCAGCCACCCCTTTTATTTTGCATATTGGAGCATTAAAAATCAGCACATGTGGCGTGGGCCCTTTTGACCAAAGGTGTATCCGCAGCTTTCTATTTTCTTTTCTTCTTTTTTTCTTTTGTATTGATAATATTATCAAAAATTTCCAAACACAAACAGCCTTCGACATTTTTAATAAAAGAGTGGAACAAAAACAGTTTGTATCACACCCAAGGTGTGATACTTGCTGTTTTTCGCACGGTATTTTATCACAATTATTATTTTTCCTCGAGCATCCGAATATGAATCTTGCGTCATTTCCTCATACGAACTCCGTTTTAGACGATTTTCGTACCGTTGCGATCCTCGTCACGCCCTCTATCACGTTACCAAAGATAAAACACAAATTTCTACTCGTTATAAAGGGAAAACACAAATTTCCGGCGATGTCCACTCGTTATCAGAGAAAAAACCTTTTTTTCTTCAAGGACAACTCGTTACCGGAGAAAAACACGAATTTGAACTCGTTAATATGAAGAAAACATGAATTCGAACTCGTTACCAAAGATAAAACACAAATTTCTACTCGTTATAAAGGGAAAACACAAATTTCCGGCGATGTCAACTCGTTATCGGAGAAAAAACCTTTTTTTCTTCAAGGACAACTCGTTACCGAGAGAAAAACACGAATTTGAACTCGTTAATATGAAGAAAACATGAATTCGAACTCGTTACCAAAGATAAAACACAAATTTCTACTCGTTATAAAGGGAAAACACAAATTTCCGGCGATGTCCACTCGTTATCGGAGAAAAAACCTTTTTTTCTTCAAGGACAACTCGTTACCGAGAGAAAAACACGAATTTGAACTCGTTAATATGAAGAAAACATGAATTCGAACTCGTTACCAAAGATAAAACACAAATTTCTACTCGTTATAAAGGGAAAACACAAATTTCCGGCGATGTCCACTCGTTATCGAGAGAAAAAACCTTTTTTTCTTCAAGGACAACTCGTTACCGAGAGAAAAACACGAATTTGAACTCGTTAATATGAAGAAAACATGAATTCGAACTCGTTACCAAAGATAAAACACAAATTTCTACTCGTTATAAAGGGAAAACACAAATTTCCGGCGATGTCCACTCGTTATCGGAGAAAAAACCTTTTTTTCTTCAAGGACAACTCGTTACCGAGAGAAAAACACGAATTTGAACTCGTTAATATGAAGAAAACATGAATTCGAACTCGTTACCAAAGATAAAACACAAATTTCTACTCGTTATAAAGGGAAAACACAAATTTCCGGCGATGTCCACTCGTTATCGAGAGAAAAAACCTTTTTTTCTTCAAGGACAACTCGTTACCGAGAGAAAAACACGAATTTGAACTCGTTAATATGAAGAAAACATGAATTCGAACTCGTTACCAAAGATAAAACACAAATTTCTACTCGTTATAAAGGGAAAACACAAATTTCCGGCGATGTCCACTCGTTATCGGGAAAAAACCTTTTTTTCTTCAAGGACAACTCGTTACCGAGTGAAAAACACGAATTTGAACTCGTTAATATGAAGAAAACATGAATTCGAACTCGTTACCAAAGATAAAACACAAATTTCTACTCGTTATAAAGGGAAAACACAAATTTCCGGCGATGTCCACTCGTTATCGGAGAAAAAACCTTTTTTTCTTCAAGGACAACTCGTTACCGAGAGAAAAACACGAATTTGAACTCGTTAATATGAAGAAAACATGAATTCGAACTCGTTACCAAAGATAAAACACAAATTTCTACTCGTTATAAAGGGAAAACACAAATTTCCGGCGATGTCCACTCGTTATCGAGAGAAAAAACCTTTTTTTCTTCAAGGACAACTCGTTACCGAGAGAAAAACACGAATTTGAACTCGTTAATATGAAGAAAACATGAATTCGAACTCGTTACCAAAGATAAAACACAAATTTCTACTCGTTATAAAGGGAAAACACAAATTTCCGGCGATGTCCACTCGTTATCAGAGAAAAAACCTTTTTTTTCTTCAAGGACAACTCGTTACGAGAGAAAAACACGAATTTGAACTCGTTAATATGCAGAAAACATGAATTCGAACTCGTTACCAAAGAAAAAACACAAATTTCTACTCGTTATAAAGGGAAAACACAAATTTCCGGCGATGTCCACTCGTTATCGGGGAAAAAACCTTTTTTTCTTCAAGGACAACTCGTTACCGGTGAAAAACACGAATTTGAACTCGTTAATATGAAGAAAACATGAATTCGAACTCGTTACCAAAGATAAAACACAAATTTCTACTCGTTATAAAGGGAAAACACAAATTTCCGGCGATGTCCACTCGTTATCGAGAGAAAAAACCTTTTTTTCTTCAAGGACAACTCGTTACCGAGAGAAAAACACGAATTTGAACTCGTTAATATGAAGAAAACATGAATTCGAACTCGTTACCAAAGATAAAACACAAATTTCTACTCGTTATAAAGGGAAAACACAAATTTCCGGCGATGTCCACTCGTTATCGGAGAAAAAACCTTTTTTTCTTCAAGGACAACTCGTTACCGAGAGAAAAACACGAATTTGAACTCGTTAATATGAAGAAAACATGAATTCGAACTCGTTACCAAAGATAAAACACAAATTTCTACTCGTTATAAAGGGAAAACACAAATTTCCGGCGATGTCACTCGTTATCGGAGAAAAAACCTTTTTTTCTTCAAGGACAACTCGTTACCGAGTGAAAAACACGAATTTGAACTCGTTAATATGAAGAAAACATGAATTCGAACTCGTTACCAAAGATAAAACACAAATTTCTACTCGTTATAAAGGGAAAACACAAATTTCCGGCGATGTCCACTCGTTATCGGAGAAAAAACCTTTTTTTCTTCAAGGACAACTCGTTACCGAGAGAAAAACACGAATTTGAACTCGTTAATATGAAGAAAACATGAATTCGAACTCGTTACCAAAGATAAAACACAAATTTCTACTCGTTATAAAGGGAAAACACAAATTTCCGGCGATGTCCACTCGTTATCGAGAGAAAAAACCTTTTTTTTCTTCAAGGACAACTCGTTACCGAGAGAAAAACACGAATTTGAACTCGTTAATATGAAGAAAACATGAATTCGAACTCGTTACCAAAGATAAAACACAAATTTCTACTCGTTATAAAGGGAAAACACAAATTTCCGGCGATGTCAACTCGTTATCGGAGAAAAAACCTTTTTTTCTTCAAGGACAACTCGTTACCGAGTGAAAAACACGAATTTGAACTCGTTAATATGAAGAAAACATGAATTCGAACTCGTTACCAAAGATAAAACACAAATTTCTACTCGTTATAAAGGGAAAACACAAATTTCCGGCGATGTCCACTCGTTATCGAGAGAAAAAACCTTTTTTTCTTCAAGGACAACTCGTTACCGAGAGAAAAACACGAATTTGAACTCGTTAATATGAAGAAAACATGAATTCGAACTCGTTACCAAAGATAAAACACAAATTTCTACTCGTTATAAAGGGAAAACACAAATTTCCGGCGATGTCCACTCGTTATCGAGAGAAAAAACCTTTTTTTCTTCAAGGACAACTCGTTACCGAGAGAAAAACACGAATTTGAACTCGTTAATATGAAGAAAACATGAATTCGAACTCGTTACCAAAGATAAAACACAAATTTCTACTCGTTATAAAGGGAAAACACAAATTTCCGGCGATGTCCACTCGTTATCGGGAAAAAACCTTTTTTTCTTCAAGGACAACTCGTTACCGAGTGAAAAACACGAATTTGAACTCGTTAATATGAAGAAAACATGAATTCGAACTCGTTACCAAAGATAAAACACAAATTTCTACTCGTTATAAAGGGAAAACACAAATTTCCGGCGATGTCCACTCGTTATCGGAGAAAAAACCTTTTTTTCTTCAAGGACAACTCGTTACCGAGAGAAAAACACGAATTTGAACTCGTTAATATGAAGAAAACATGAATTCGAACTCGTTACCAAAGATAAAACACAAATTTCTACTCGTTATAAAGGGAAAACACAAATTTCCGGCGATGTCCACTCGTTATCGAGAAAAAACCTTTTTTTCTTCAAGGACAACTCGTTACCGAGAGAAAAACACGAATTTGAACTCGTTAATATGAAGAAAACATGAATTCGAACTCGTTACCAAAGATAAAACACAAATTTCTACTCGTTATAAAGGGAAAACACAAATTTCCGGCGATGTCCACTCGTTATCAGGGAAAAAACCTTTTTTTCTTCAAGGACAACTCGTTACCGGTGAAAAACACGAATTTGAACTCGTTAATATGAAGAAAACATGAATTCGAACTCGTTACCAAAGATAAAACACAAATTTCTACTCGTTATAAAGGGAAAACACAAATTTCCGGCGATGTCCACTCGTTATCAAAGAAAAAACCTTTTTTTTTTTCTTCAAGGACAACTCGTTACCGAGAGAAAAACACGAATTTGAACTCGTTAATATGAAGAAAACATGAATTCGAACTCGTTACCAAAGATAAAACACAAATTTCTACTCGTTATAAAGGGAAAACACAAATTTCCGGCGATGTCCACTCGTTATCGAGAGAAAAAACCTTTTTTTCTTCAAGGACAACTCGTTACCGAGAGAAAAACACGAATTTGAACTCGTTAATATGAAGAAAACATGAATTCGAACTCGTTACCAAAGATAAAACACAAATTTCTACTCGTTATAAAGGGAAAACACAAATTTCCGGCGATGTCAACTCGTTATCGGAGAAAAAACCTTTTTTTCTTCAAGGACAACTCGTTACCGAGTGAAAAACACGAATTTGAACTCGTTAATATGAAGAAAACATGAATTCGAACTCGTTACCAAAGATAAAACACAAATTTCTACTCGTTATAAAGGGAAAACACAAATTTCCGGCGATGTCCACTCGTTATCGGAGAAAAAACCTTTTTTTCTTCAAGGACAACTCGTTACCGAGAGAAAAACACGAATTTGAACTCGTTAATATGAAGAAAACATGAATTCGAACTCGTTACCAAAGATAAAACACAAATTTCTACTCGTTATAAAGGGAAAACACAAATTTCCGGCGATGTCCACTCGTTATCAGAGAAAAAACCTTTTTTTCTTCAAGGACAACTCGTTACCGGTGAAAAACACGAATTTGAACTCGTTAATATGAAGAAAACATGAATTCGAACTCGTTACCAAAGATAAAACACAAATTTCTACTCGTTATAAAGGGAAAACACAAATTTCCGGCGATGTCCACTCGTTATCGAGAGAAAAAACCTTTTTTTCTTCAAGGACAACTCGTTACCGAGAGAAAAACACGAATTTGAACTCGTTAATATGAAGAAAACATGAATTCGAACTCGTTACCAAAGATAAAACACAAATTTCTACTCGTTATAAAGGGAAAACACAAATTTCCGGCGATGTCCACTCGTTATCGAGAGAAAAAACCTTTTTTTCTTCAAGGACAACTCGTTACCGAGAGAAAAACACGAATTTGAACTCGTTAATATGAAGAAAACATGAATTCGAACTCGTTACCAAAGATAAAACACAAATTTCTACTCGTTATAAAGGGAAAACACAAATTTCCGGCGATGTCCACTCGTTATCAGAGAAAAAACCTTTTTTTCTTCAAGGACAACTCGTTACCGGTGAAAAACACGAATTTGAACTCGTTAATATGAAGAAAACATGAATTCGAACTCGTTACCAAAGATAAAACACAAATTTCTACTCGTTATAAAGGGAAAACACAAATTTCCGGCGATGTCCACTCGTTATCGAGAGAAAAAACCTTTTTTTCTTCAAGGACAACTCGTTACCGAGAGAAAAACACGAATTTGAACTCGTTAATATGAAGAAAACATGAATTCGAACTCGTTACCAAAGATAAAACACAAATTTCTACTCGTTATAAAGGGAAAACACAAATTTCCGGCGATGTCCACTCGTTATCGGAGAAAAAACCTTTTTTTCTTCAAGGACAACTCGTTACCGAGAGAAAAACACGAATTTGAACTCGTTAATATGAAGAAAACATGAATTCGAACTCGTTACCAAAGATAAAACACAAATTTCTACTCGTTATAAAGGGAAAACACAAATTTCCGGCGATGTCACTCGTTATCGGAGAAAAAACCTTTTTTTCTTCAAGGACAACTCGTTACCGAGAGAAAAACACGAATTTGAACTCGTTAATATGAAGAAAACATGAATTCGAACTCGTTACCAAAGATAAAACACAAATTTCTACTCGTTATAAAGGGAAAACACAAATTTCCGGCGATGTCCACTCGTTATCGGAGAAAAAACCTTTTTTTCTTCAAGGACAACTCGTTACCGAGAGAAAAACACGAATTTGAACTCGTTAATATGAAGAAAACATGAATTCGAACTCGTTACCAAAGATAAAACACAAATTTCTACTCGTTATAAAGGGAAAACACAAATTTCCGGCGATGTCCACTCGTTATCGGAGAAAAAACCTTTTTTTCTTCAAGGACAACTCGTTACCGGAGAAAAACACGAATTTGAACTCGTTAATATGAAGAAAACATGAATTCGAACTCGTTACCAAAGATAAAACACAAATTTCTACTCGTTATAAAGGGAAAACACAAATTTCCGGCGATGTCCCTCGTTATCAGAGAAAAAACCTTTTTTTCTTCAAGGACAACTCGTTACCAGAGAAAAACACGAATTTGAACTCGTTAATATGAAGAAAACATGAATTCGAACTCGTTACCAAAGATAAAACACAAATTTCTACTCGTTATAAAGGGAAAACACAAATTTCCGGCGATGTCCACTCGTTATCGGAGAAAAAACCTTTTTTTCTTCAAGGACAACTCGTTACCGAGAGAAAAACACGAATTTGAACTCGTTAATATGAAGAAAACATGAATTCGAACTCGTTACCAAAGATAAAACACAAATTTCTACTCGTTATAAAGGGAAAACACAAATTTCCGGCGATGTCCACTCGTTATCGGGAAAAAACCTTTTTTTCTTCAAGGACAACTCGTTACCGGTGAAAAACACGAATTTGAACTCGTTAATATGAAGAAAACATGAATTCGAACTCGTTACCAAAGATAAAACACAAATTTCTACTCGTTATAAAGGGAAAACACAAATTTCCGGCGATGTCCACTCGTTATCAGAGAAAAAACCTTTTTTTCTTCAAGGACAACTCGTTACCGGTGAAAAACACGAATTTGAACTCGTTAATATGAAGAAAACATGAATTCGAACTCGTTACCAAAGATAAAACACAAATTTCTACTCGTTATAAAGGGAAAACACAAATTTCCGGCGATGTCCACTCGTTATCGGAGAAAAAACCTTTTTTTCTTCAAGGACAACTCGTTACCGAGAGAAAAACACGAATTTGAACTCGTTAATATGAAGAAAACATGAATTCGAACTCGTTACCAAAGATAAAACACAAATTTCTACTCGTTATAAAGGGAAAACACAAATTTCCGGCGATGTCCACTCGTTATCGGAGAAAAAACCTTTTTTTCTTCAAGGACAACTCGTTACCGAGAGAAAAACACGAATTTGAACTCGTTAATATGAAGAAAACATGAATTCGAACTCGTTACCAAAGATAAAACACAAATTTCTACTCGTTATAAAGGGAAAACACAAATTTCCGGCGATGTCCACTCGTTATCGGAGAAAAAACCTTTTTTTCTTCAAGGACAACTCGTTACCGAGAGAAAAACACGAATTTGAACTCGTTAATATGAAGAAAACATGAATTCGAACTCGTTACCAAAGATAAAACACAAATTTCTACTCGTTATAAAGGGAAAACACAAATTTCCGGCGATGTCCACTCGTTATCGGGAAAAAACCTTTTTTTCTTCAAGGACAACTCGTTACCGGTGAAAAACACGAATTTGAACTCGTTAATATGAAGAAAACATGAATTCGAACTCGTTACCAAAGATAAAACACAAATTTCTACTCGTTATAAAGGGAAAACACAAATTTCCGGCGATGTCCACTCGTTATCGAGAGAAAAAACCTTTTTTTCTTCAAGGACAACTCGTTACCGAGAGAAAAACACGAATTTGAACTCGTTAATATGAAGAAAACATGAATTCGAACTCGTTACCAAAGATAAAACACAAATTTCTACTCGTTATAAAGGGAAAACACAAATTTCCGGCGATGTCCACTCGTTATCGAGAGAAAAAACCTTTTTTTCTTCAAGGACAACTCGTTACCGAGAGAAAAACACGAATTTGAACTCGTTAATATGAAGAAAACATGAATTCGAACTCGTTACCAAAGATAAAACACAAATTTCTACTCGTTATAAAGGGAAAACACAAATTTCCGGCGATGTCCACTCGTTATCGGAGAAAAAACCTTTTTTTCTTCAAGGACAACTCGTTACCGAGAGAAAAACACGAATTTGAACTCGTTAATATGAAGAAAACATGAATTCGAACTCGTTACCAAAGATAAAACACAAATTTCTACTCGTTATAAAGGGAAAACACAAATTTCCGGCGATGTCCACTCGTTATCGGAGAAAAAACCTTTTTTCTTCAAGGACAACTCGTTACCGAGAGAAAAACACGAATTTGAACTCGTTAATATGAAGAAAACATGAATTCGAACTCGTTACAAGATAAAACACAAATTTCTACTCGTTATAAAGGGAAAACACAAATTTCCGGCGATGTCCACTCGTTATCGGAGAAAAAACCTTTTTTTCTTCAAGGACAACTCGTTACCGAGAGAAAAACACGAATTTGAACTCGTTAATATGAAGAAAACATGAATTCGAACTCGTTACCAAAGATAAAACACAAATTTCTACTCGTTATAAAGGGAAAACACAAATTTCCGGCGATGTCCACTCGTTATCGGAGAAAAAACCTTTTTTTCTTCAAGGACAACTCGTTACCGAGAGAAAAACACGAATTTGAACTCGTTAATATGAAGAAAACATGAATTCGAACTCGTTACCAAAGATAAAACACAAATTTCTACTCGTTATAAAGGGAAAACACAAATTTCCGGCGATGTCCACTCGTTATCAGGGAAAAAACCTTTTTTTCTTCAAGGACAACTCGTTACCGGTGAAAAACACGAATTTGAACTCGTTAATATGAAGAAAACATGAATTCGAACTCGTTACCAAAGATAAAACACAAATTTCTACTCGTTATAAAGGGAAAACACAAATTTCCGGCGATGTCCACTCGTTATCGGAGAGAAAAAACCTTTTTTTCTTCAAGGACAACTCGTTACCGAGAGAAAAACACGAATTTGAACTCGTTAATATGAAGAAAACATGAATTCGAACTCGTTACCAAAGATAAAACACAAATTTCTACTCGTTATAAAGGGAAAACACAAATTTCCGGCGATGTCCACTCGTTATCGAGAGAAAAAACCTTTTTTTCTTCAAGGACAACTCGTTACCGAGAGAAAAACACGAATTTGAACTCGTTAATATGAAGAAAACATGAATTCGAACTCGTTACCAAAGATAAAACACAAATTTCTACTCGTTATAAAGGGAAAACACAAATTTCCGGCGATGTCCACTCGTTATCGGAGAAAAAACCTTTTTTCTTCAAGGACAACTCGTTACCGAGAGAAAAACACGAATTTGAACTCGTTAATATGAAGAAAACATGAATTCGAACTCGTTACCAAAGATAAAACACAAATTTCTACTCGTTATAAAGGGAAAACACAAATTTCCGGCGATGTCCACTCGTTATCGGAGAAAAAACCTTTTTTTCTTCAAGGACAACTCGTTACCGAGAGAAAAACACGAATTTGAACTCGTTAATATGAAGAAAACATGAATTCGAACTCGTTACCAAAGATAAAACACAAATTTCTACTCGTTATAAAGGGAAAACACAAATTTCCGGCGATGTCCACTCGTTATCGAGAGAAAAAACCTTTTTTTCTTCAAGGACAACTCGTTACCGAGAGAAAAACACGAATTTGAACTCGTTAATATGAAGAAAACATGAATTCGAACTCGTTACCAAAGATAAAACACAAATTTCTACTCGTTATAAAGGGAAAACACAAATTTCCGGCGATGTCCACTCGTTATCGGAGAAAAAACCTTTTTTTCTTCAAGGACAACTCGTTACCGAGAGAAAAACACGAATTTGAACTCGTTAATATGAAGAAAACATGAATTCGAACTCGTTACCAAAGATAAAACACAAATTTCTACTCGTTATAAAGGGAAAACACAAATTTCCGGCGATGTCCACTCGTTATCGGAGAAAAAACCTTTTTTTCTTCAAGGACAACTCGTTACCGAGAGAAAAACACGAATTTGAACTCGTTAATATGAAGAAAACATGAATTCGAACTCGTTACCAAAGATAAAACACAAATTTCTACTCGTTATAAAGGGAAAACACAAATTTCCGGCGATGTCCACTCGTTATCTGAGAAAAAACCTTTTTTTTTCTTCAAGGACAACTCGTTACCGAGAGAAAAACACGAATTTGAACTCGTTAATATGAAGAAAACATGAATTCGAACTCGTTACCAAAGATAAAACACAAATTTCTACTCGTTATAAAGGGAAAACACAAATTTCCGGCGATGTCAACTCGTTATCAGGGAAAAAACCTTTTTTTCTTCAAGGACAACTCGTTACCAGTGAAAAACACGAATTTGAACTCGTTAATATGAAGAAAACATGAATTCGAACTCGTTACCAAAGATAAAACACAAATTTCTACTCGTTATAAAGGGAAAACACAAATTTCCGGCGATGTCCACTCGTTATCAGAGAAAAAACCTTTTTTTCTTCAAGGACAACTCGTTACCGAGAGAAAAACACGAATTTGAACTCGTTAATATGAAGAAAACATGAATTCGAACTCGTTACCAAAGATAAAACACAAATTTCTACTCGTTATAAAGGGAAAACACAAATTTCCGGCGATGTCCACTCGTTATCGGAGAAAAAACCTTTTTTTCTTCAAGGACAACTCGTTACCGAGAGAAAAACACGAATTTGAACTCGTTAATATGAAGAAAACATGAATTCGAACTCGTTACCAAAGATAAAACACAAATTTCTACTCGTTATAAAGGGAAAACACAAATTTCCGGCGATGTCCACTCGTTATCGGAGAAAAAACCTTTTTTCTTCAAGGACAACTCGTTACCGAGAGAAAAACACGAATTTGAACTCGTTAATATGAAGAAAACATGAATTCGAACTCGTTACCAAAGATAAAACACAAATTTCTACTCGTTATAAAGGGAAAACACAAATTTCCGGCGATGTCCACTCGTTATCGGAGAAAAAACCTTTTTTTCTTCAAGGACAACTCGTTACCGAGTGAAAAACACGAATTTGAACTCGTTAATATGAAGAAAACATGAATTCGAACTCGTTACCAAAGATAAAACACAAATTTCTACTCGTTATAAAGGGAAAACACAAATTTCCGGCGATGTCCACTCGTTATCGAGAGAAAAAACCTTTTTTTCTTCAAGGACAACTCGTTACCGAGAGAAAAACACGAATTTGAACTCGTTAATATGAAGAAAACATGAATTCGAACTCGTTACCAAAGATAAAACACAAATTTCTACTCGTTATAAAGGGAAAACACAAATTTCCGGCGATGTCCACTCGTTATCGGAGAAAAAACCTTTTTTTCTTCAAGGACAACTCGTTACCGAGAGAAAAACACGAATTTGAACTCGTTAATATGAAGAAAACATGAATTCGAACTCGTTACCAAAGATAAAACACAAATTTCTACTCGTTATAAAGGGAAAACACAAATTTCCGGCGATGTCCACTCGTTATCGGAGAAAAAACCTTTTTTTCTTCAAGGACAACTCGTTACGAGAGAAAAACACGAATTTGAACTCGTTAATATGAAGAAAACATGAATTCGAACTCGTTACCAAAGATAAAACACAAATTTCTACTCGTTATAAAGGGAAAACACAAATTTCCGGCGATGTCCACTCGTTATCGAGAAAAAACCTTTTTTTCTTCAAGGACAACTCGTTACCGAGAGAAAAACACGAATTTGAACTCGTTAATATGAAGAAAACATGAATTCGAACTCGTTACCAAAGATAAAACACAAATTTCTACTCGTTATAAAGGGAAAACACAAATTTCCGGCGATGTCCACTCGTTATCGGAGAAAAAACCTTTTTTTCTTCAAGGACAACTCGTTACCGAGAGAAAAACACGAATTTGAACTCGTTAATATGAAGAAAACATGAATTCGAACTCGTTACCAAAGATAAAACACAAATTTCTACTCGTTATAAAGGGAAAACACAAATTTCCGGCGATGTCCACTCGTTATCGGAGAAAAAACCTTTTTTTCTTCAAGGACAACTCGTTACCGAGAGAAAAACACGAATTTGAACTCGTTAATATGAAGAAAACATGAATTCGAACTCGTTACCAAAGATAAAACACAAATTTCTACTCGTTATAAAGGGAAAACACAAATTTCCGGCGATGTCCACTCGTTATCGAGAGAAAAAACCTTTTTTTCTTCAAGGACAACTCGTTACCGAGAGAAAAACACGAATTTGAACTCGTTAATATGAAGAAAACATGAATTCGAACTCGTTACCAAAGATAAAACACAAATTTCTACTCGTTATAAAGGGAAAACACAAATTTCCGGCGATGTCCACTCGTTATCGGGAAAAAACCTTTTTTTCTTCAAGGACAACTCGTTACCGAGAGAAAAACACGAATTTGAACTCGTTAATATGAAGAAAACATGAATTCGAACTCGTTACCAAAGATAAAACACAAATTTCTACTCGTTATAAAGGGAAAACACAAATTTCCGGCGATGTCCACTCGTTATCGAGAGAAAAAACCTTTTTTTCTTCAAGGACAACTCGTTACCGAGAGAAAAACACGAATTTGAACTCGTTAATATGAAGAAAACATGAATTCGAACTCGTTACCAAAGATAAAACACAAATTTCTACTCGTTATAAAGGGAAAACACAAATTTCCGGCGATGTCCACTCGTTATCGGAGAAAAAACCTTTTTTTCTTCAAGGACAACTCGTTACCGAGAGAAAAACACGAATTTGAACTCGTTAATATGAAGAAAACATGAATTCGAACTCGTTACCAAAGATAAAACACAAATTTCTACTCGTTATAAAGGGAAAACACAAATTTCCGGCGATGTCCACTCGTTATCGGAGAAAAAACCTTTTTTCTTCAAGGACAACTCGTTACCGAGAGAAAAACACGAATTTGAACTCGTTAATATGAAGAAAACATGAATTCGAACTCGTTACCAAAGATAAAACACAAATTTCTACTCGTTATAAAGGGAAAACACAAATTTCCGGCGATGTCCACTCGTTATCGGAGAAAAAACCTTTTTTTCTTCAAGGACAACTCGTTACCGAGAGAAAAACACGAATTTGAACTCGTTAATATGAAGAAAACATGAATTCGAACTCGTTACCAAAGATAAAACACAAATTTCTACTCGTTATAAAGGGAAAACACAAATTTCCGGCGATGTCCACTCGTTATCGGAGAAAAAACCTTTTTTTCTTCAAGGACAACTCGTTACCGAGAGAAAAACACGAATTTGAACTCGTTAATATGAAGAAAACATGAATTCGAACTCGTTACCAAAGATAAAACACAAATTTCTACTCGTTATAAAGGGAAAACACAAATTTCCGGCGATGTCCACTCGTTATCGGAGAAAAAACCTTTTTTTCTTCAAGGACAACTCGTTACCGAGAGAAAAACACGAATTTGAACTCGTTAATATGAAGAAAACATGAATTCGAACTCGTTACCAAAGATAAAACACAAATTTCTACTCGTTATAAAGGGAAAACACAAATTTCCGGCGATGTCCACTCGTTATCGGAGAAAAAACCTTTTTTCTTCAAGGACAACTCGTTACCGAGAGAAAAACACGAATTTGAACTCGTTAATATGAAGAAAACATGAATTCGAACTCGTTACCAAAGATAAAACACAAATTTCTACTCGTTATAAAGGGAAAACACAAATTTCCGGCGATGTCCACTCGTTATCGGAGAAAAAACCTTTTTTTCTTCAAGGACAACTCGTTACCGAGAGAAAAACACGAATTTGAACTCGTTAATATGAAGAAAACATGAATTCGAACTCGTTACCAAAGATAAAACACAAATTTCTACTCGTTATAAAGGGAAAACACAAATTTCCGGCGATGTCCACTCGTTATCGAGAAAAAACCTTTTTTTCTTCAAGGACAACTCGTTACCGAGAGAAAAACACGAATTTGAACTCGTTAATATGAAGAAAACATGAATTCGAACTCGTTACCAAAGATAAAACACAAATTTCTACTCGTTATAAAGGGAAAACACAAATTTCCGGCGATGTCCACTCGTTATCGAGAAAAAACCTTTTTTTCTTCAAGGACAACTCGTTACCGAGAGAAAAACACGAATTTGAACTCGTTAATATGAAGAAAACATGAATTCGAACTCGTTACCAAAGATAAAACACAAATTTCTACTCGTTATAAAGGGAAAACACAAATTTCCGGCGATGTCCACTCGTTATCGGAGAAAAAACCTTTTTTTCTTCAAGGACAACTCGTTACCGAGAGAAAAACACGAATTTGAACTCGTTAATATGAAGAAAACATGAATTCGAACTCGTTACCAAAGATAAAACACAAATTTCTACTCGTTATAAAGGGAAAACACAAATTTCCGGCGATGTCCACTCGTTATCGGAGAAAAAACCTTTTTTTCTTCAAGGACAACTCGTTACCGAGAGAAAAACACGAATTTGAACTCGTTAATATGAAGAAAACATGAATTCGAACTCGTTACCAAAGATAAAACACAAATTTCTACTCGTTATAAAGGGAAAACACAAATTTCCGGCGATGTCCACTCGTTATCGGAGAAAAAACCTTTTTTTCTTCAAGGACAACTCGTTACCGAGAGAAAAACACGAATTTGAACTCGTTAATATGAAGAAAACATGAATTCGAACTCGTTACCAAAGATAAAACACAAATTTCTACTCGTTATAAAGGGAAAACACAAATTTCCGGCGATGTCCACTCGTTATCGGAGAAAAAACCTTTTTTTCTTCAAGGACAACTCGTTACCGAGAGAAAAACACGAATTTGAACTCGTTAATATGAAGAAAACATGAATTCGAACTCGTTACCAAAGATAAAACACAAATTTCTACTCGTTATAAAGGGAAAACACAAATTTCCGGCGATGTCCACTCGTTATCGGAGAAAAAACATTTTTTTCTTCAAGGACAACTCGTTACCGAGAGAAAAACACGAATTTGAACTCGTTAATATGAAGAAAACATGAATTCGAACTCGTTACCAAAGATAAAACACAAATTTCTACTCGTTATAAAGGGAAAACACAAATTTCCGGCGATGTCCACTCGTTATCGGAGAAAAAACTTTTTTTTCTTCAAGGACAACTCGTTACCGAGAGAAAAACACGAATTTGAACTCGTTAATATGAAGAAAACATGAATTCGAACTCGTTACCAAAGATAAAACACAAATTTCTACTCGTTATAAAGGGAAAACACAAATTTCCGGCGATGTCCACTCGTTATCGGAGAAAAAACCTTTTTTTCTTCAAGGACAACTCGTTACCGAGAGAAAAACACGAATTTGAACTCGTTAATATGAAGAAAACATGAATTCGAACTCGTTACCAAAGATAAAACACAAATTTCTACTCGTTATAAAGGGAAAACACAAATTTCCGGCGATGTCCACTCGTTATCGAGAAAAAACCTTTTTTTCTTCAAGGACAACTCGTTACCGAGAGAAAAACACGAATTTGAACTCGTTAATATGAAGAAAACATGAATTCGAACTCGTTACCAAAGATAAAACACAAATTTCTACTCGTTATAAAGGGAAAACACAAATTTCCGGCGATGTCCACTCGTTATCGGAGAAAAAACCTTTTTTTCTTCAAGGACAACTCGTTACCGAGAGAAAAACACGAATTTGAACTCGTTAATATGAAGAAAACATGAATTCGAACTCGTTACCAAAGATAAAACACAAATTTCTACTCGTTATAAAGGGAAAACACAAATTTCCGGCGATGTCCACTCGTTATCGAGAGAAAAAACCTTTTTTTCTTCAAGGACAACTCGTTACCGAGAGAAAAACACGAATTTGAACTCGTTAATATGAAGAAAACATGAATTCGAACTCGTTACCAAAGATAAAACACAAATTTCTACTCGTTATAAAGGGAAAACACAAATTTCCGGCGATGTCCACTCGTTATCGGAGAAAAAACCTTTTTTTCTTCAAGGACAACTCGTTACCGAGAGAAAAACACGAATTTGAACTCGTTAATATGAAGAAAACATGAATTCGAACTCGTTACCAAAGATAAAACACAAATTTCTACTCGTTATAAAGGGAAAACACAAATTTCCGGCGATGTCCACTCGTTATCGGAGAAAAAACCTTTTTTTCTTCAAGGACAACTCGTTACCGAGAGAAAAACACGAATTTGAACTCGTTAATATGAAGAAAACATGAATTCGAACTCGTTACCAAAGATAAAACACAAATTTCTACTCGTTATAAAGGGAAAACACAAATTTCCGGCGATGTCCACTCGTTATCGGAGAAAAAACCTTTTTTTCTTCAAGGACAACTCGTTACCGAGAGAAAAACACGAATTTGAACTCGTTAATATGAAGAAAACATGAATTCGAACTCGTTACCAAAGATAAAACACAAATTTCTACTCGTTATAAAGGGAAAACACAAATTTCCGGCGATGTCCACTCGTTATCGAGAGAAAAAACCTTTTTTTCTTCAAGGACAACTCGTTACCGAGAGAAAAACACGAATTTGAACTCGTTAATATGAAGAAAACATGAATTCGAACTCGTTACCAAAGATAAAACACAAATTTCTACTCGTTATAAAGGGAAAACACAAATTTCCGGCGATGTCCACTCGTTATCGGAGAAAAAACCTTTTTTTCTTCAAGGACAACTCGTTACCGAGAGAAAAACACGAATTTGAACTCGTTAATATGAAGAAAACATGAATTCGAACTCGTTACCAAAGATAAAACACAAATTTCTACTCGTTATAAAGGGAAAACACAAATTTCCGGCGATGTCCACTCGTTATCGAGAAAAAACCTTTTTTTCTTCAAGGACAACTCGTTACCGAGAGAAAAACACGAATTTGAACTCGTTAATATGAAGAAAACATGAATTCGAACTCGTTACCAAAGATAAAACACAAATTTCTACTCGTTATAAAGGGAAAACACAAATTTCCGGCGATGTCCACTCGTTATCGAGAAAAAACCTTTTTTTCTTCAAGGACAACTCGTTACCGAGAGAAAAACACGAATTTGAACTCGTTAATATGAAGAAAACATGAATTCGAACTCGTTACCAAAGATAAAACACAAATTTCTACTCGTTATAAAGGGAAAACACAAATTTCCGGCGATGTCCACTCGTTATCGGAGAAAAAACCTTTTTTTCTTCAAGGACAACTCGTTACCGAGAGAAAAACACGAATTTGAACTCGTTAATATGAAGAAAACATGAATTCGAACTCGTTACCAAAGATAAAACACAAATTTCTACTCGTTATAAAGGGAAAACACAAATTTCCGGCGATGTCCACTCGTTATCGAGAGAAAAAACCTTTTTTTCTTCAAGGACAACTCGTTACCGAGAGAAAAACACGAATTTGAACTCGTTAATATGAAGAAAACATGAATTCGAACTCGTTACCAAAGATAAAACACAAATTTCTACTCGTTATAAAGGGAAAACACAAATTTCCGGCGATGTCCACTCGTTATCGGAGAAAAACATTTTTTTCTTCAAGGACAACTCGTTACCGAGAGAAAAACGCGAATTTGAACTCGTTAATATGAAGAAAACATGAATTCGAACTCGTTACCAAAGATAAAACACAAATTTCTACTCGTTATAAAGGGAAAACACAAATTTCCGGCGATGTCAACTCGTTATCGAGAAAAAACCTTTTTTTCTTCAAGGACAACTCGTTACCGGAGAAAAACACGAATTTGAACTCGTTAATATGAAGAAAACATGAATTCGAACTCGTTACCAAAGATAAAACACAAATTTCTACTCGTTATAAAGGGAAAACACAAATTTCCGGCGATGTCCACTCGTTATCGAGAGAAAAAACCTTTTTTTCTTCAAGGACAACTCGTTACCGAGAGAAAAACACGAATTTGAACTCGTTAATATGAAGAAAACATGAATTCGAACTCGTTACCAAAGATAAAACACAAATTTCTACTCGTTATAAAGGAAAACACAAATTTCCGGCGATGTCCACTCGTTATCGAGAGAAAAAACCTTTTTTTCTTCAAGGACAACTCGTTACCGAGAGAAAAACACGAATTTGAACTCGTTAATATGAAGAAAACATGAATTCGAACTCGTTACCAAAGATAAAACACAAATTTCTACTCGTTATAAAGGGAAAACACAAATTTCCGGCGATGTCCACTCGTTATCGAGAGAAAAAACCTTTTTTTCTTCAAGGACAACTCGTTACCGAGAGAAAAACACGAATTTGAACTCGTTAATATGAAGAAAACATGAATTCGAACTCGTTACCAAAGATAAAACACAAATTTCTACTCGTTATAAAGGGAAAACACAAATTTCCGGCGATGTCCACTCGTTATCGAGAAAAAACCTTTTTTTCTTCAAGGACAACTCGTTACCGAGAGAAAAACACGAATTTGAACTCGTTAATATGAAGAAAACATGAATTCGAACTCGTTACCAAAGATAAAACACAAATTTCTACTCGTTATAAAGGGAAAACACAAATTTCCGGCGATGTCCACTCGTTATCAGAGAAAAAACCTTTTTTTCTTCAAGGACAACTCGTTACAAGAGAAAAACACGAATTTGAACTCGTTAATATGAAGAAAACATGAATTCGAACTCGTTACCAAAGAAAAACACAAATTTCTACTCGTTATAAAGGGAAAACACAAATTTCCGGCGATGTCCACTCGTTATCAGAGAAAAAACCTTTTTTTCTTCAAGGAAAACTCGTTACCAGAGAAAAACATGAATTTGAACTCGTTAATATGAAGAAAACATGAATTCGAACTCGTTACCAAAGATAAAACACAAATTTCTACTCGTTATAAAGAGAAAACACAAATTTCCGGCGATGTCCACTCGTTATCGAGAAAAAACCTTTTTTTCTTCAAGGACAACTTGTTCCAGAGAAAAACATGAATTTGAACTCGTTAATATGAAGAAAACATGAATTCGAACTCGTTACCAAAGATAAAACACAAATTTCTACTCGTTATAAAGGGAAAACACAAATTTCCGGCGATGTCCACTCGTTATCAGAGAAAAAACCTTTTTTTTCTTCAAGGACAACTCGTTACAAGAGAAAAACACGAATTTGAACTCGTTAATATGAAGAAAACATGAATTCGAACTCGTTACCAAAGATAAAACACAAATTTCTACTCGTTATAAAGGGAAAACACAAATTTCCGGCGATGTCCACTCGTTATCAGAGAAAAAACCTTTTTTTCTTCAAGGACAACTCGTTACCAGAGAAAAACACGAATTTGAACTCGTTAATATGAAGAAAACATGAATTCGAACTCGTTACCAAAGATAAAACACAAATTTCTACTCGTTATAAAGGAAAACACAAATTTCCGGCGATGTCCACTCGTTATCGAGAAAAAACCTTTTTTTCTTCAAGGACAACTCGTTACCGAGAGAAAAACACGAATTTGAACTCGTTAATATGAAGAAAACATGAATTCGAACTCGTTACCAAAGATAAAACACAAATTTCTACTCGTTATAAAGGGAAAACACAAATTTCCGGCGATGTCCACTCGTTATCGAGAAAAACCTTTTTTTCTTCAAGGACAACTCGTTACCGAGAGAAAAACACGAATTTGAACTCGTTAATATGAAGAAAACATGAATTCGAACTCGTTACCAAAGATAAAACACAAATTTCTACTCGTTATAAAGGGAAAACACAAATTTCCGGCGATGTCCACTCGTTATCGAGAAAAAACCTTTTTTTCTTCAAGGACAACTCGTTACCGAGAGAAAAACACGAATTTGAACTCGTTAATATGAAGAAAACATGAATTCGAACTCGTTACCAAAGATAAAACACAAATTTCTACTCGTTATAAAGGGAAAACACAAATTTCCGGCGATGTCCACTCGTTATCGAGAAAAAACCTTTTTTTCTTCAAGGACAACTCGTTACCGAGAGAAAAACACGAATTTGAACTCGTTAATATGAAGAAAACATGAATTCGAACTCGTTACCAAAGATAAAACACAAATTTCTACTCGTTATAAAGGGAAAACACAAATTTCCGGCGATGTCCACTCGTTATCGGAGAAAAACCTTTTTTTCTTCAAGGACAACTCGTTACCGAGAGAAAAACACGAATTTGAACTCGTTAATATGAAGAAAACATGAATTCGAACTCGTTACCAAAGATAAAACACAAATTTCTACTCGTTATAAAGGGAAAACACAAATTTCCGGCGATGTCCACTCGTTATCGAGAAAAAACCTTTTTTTCTTCAAGGACAACTCGTTACCGAGAGAAAAACACGAATTTGAACTCGTTAATATGAAGAAAACATGAATTCGAACTCGTTACCAAAGATAAAACACAAATTTCTACTCGTTATAAAGGGAAAACACAAATTTCCGGCGATGTCCACTCGTTATCAGAGAAAAAACCTTTTTTTCTTCAAGGACAACTCGTTACCAGAGAAAAACACGAATTTGAACTCGTTAATATGAAGAAAACATGAATTCGAACTCGTTACCAAAGATAAAACACAAATTTCTACTCGTTATAAAGGGAAAACACAAATTTCCGGCGATGTCCACTCGTTATCAGAGAAAAAACCTTTTTTTTCTTCAAGGACAACTCGTTACCAGAGAAAAACATGAATTTGAACTCGTTAATATGAAGAAAACATGAATTCGAACTCGTTACCAAAGATAAAACACAAATTTCTACTCGTTATAAAGGGAAAACACAAATTTCCGGCGATGTCCACTCGTTATCAGAGAACAAACCTTTTTTTCTTCAAAGACAACTCGTTACCAGAGAAAAACACGAATTTGAACTCGTTAATATGAAGAAAACATGAATTCAAACTCGTTACCAAAGATAAAACACAAATTTCTACTCGTTATAAAGGGAAAACACAAATTTCCGGCGATGTCCACTCGTTATCAGAGAAAAAACCTTTTTTTCTTCAAGGACAACTCGTTACCGAGAGAAAAACACGAATTTGAACTCGTTAATATGAAGAAAACATGAATTCGAACTCGTTACCAAAGATAAAACACAAATTTCTACTCGTTATAAAGGGAAAACACAAATTTCCGGCGATTCCACTCGTTATCGAGAAAAAACATTTTTTTATTCAAGGACAACTCGTTACCAGAGAAAAACACGAATTTGAACTCGTTAATATGAAGAAAACATGAATTCGAACTCGTTACCAAAGATAAAACACAAATTTCTACTCGTTATTAAGGGAAAACACAAATTTCCGGTTATGTCCACTTGTTATCAGAGAAAAAACTTTTTTTTCTTCAAGGACAACTTGTTACCAGAGAAAAACACGAATTTGAACTCGTTAATATGAAGAAAACATGAATTCGAACTCGTTACCATAGATAAAACACAAATTTCTACTCGTTATAAAGGGAAAACACAAATTTCCGGCGATGTCCACTCGTTATCAGAGAAAAAACCTTTTTTTCTTCAAGGACAACTCGTTACCAGAGAAAAACATGAATTTGAACTCGTTAATATGAAGAAAACATGAATTCAAACTCGTTACCAAAGATAAAACACAAATTTCTACTCGTTATAATGGGAAAACACAAATTTCCGGCGATGTCCACTCGTTATCAGAGAAAAAACCTTTTTTTCTTCAAGGACAACTCGTTACCGAGAGAAAAACACGAATTTGAACTCGTTAATATGAAGAAAACATGAATTCGAACTCGTTACCGAAGATAAAACACAAATTTCTACTCGTTATAAAGGGAAAACACAAATTTCCGGCGATGTCCACTCGTTATCGAGAAAAAACCTTTTTTTCTTCAAGGACAACTCGTTACCAGAGAAAAACACGAATTTGAACTCGTTAATATGAAGAAAACAAGAATTCGAACTCGTTACCAAAGATAAAACACAAATTTCTACTCGTTATAAAGGGAAAACACAAATTTCCGGTGATGTCCACTCGTTATCAGAGAAAAACCTTTTTTTCTTCAAGGACAACTCGTTACCAGAGAAAAACACGAATTTGAACTCGTTAATATGAAGAAATCATGAATTCGAACTCGTTACCAAAGATAAAACACAAATTTCTACTCGTTATAAAGGGAAAACACAAATTTCCGGCGATGTCAACTCGTTATCAGAGAAAAAACCTTTTTTCTTCAAGGGCAACTCGTTACCAGTGAAAAACACGAATTTGAACTCGTTAATATGAAGAAAACATGAATTCGAACTCGTTACCAAAGATAAAACACAAATTTCTACTCGTTATAAAGGGAAAACACAAATTTCCGGCGATTTCCACTCGTTATCAGAGAAAAAACATTTTTTTCTTCAAGGACAACTCGTTACCAGAGAAAAACACGAATTTGAACTCGTTAATATGAAGAAAACATGAATTCGAACTCGTTACCAAAGATAAAACACAAATTTCTACTCGTTATTAAGGGAAAACACAAATTTCCGGTGATGTCCACTTGTTATCAGAGAAAAAACCTTTTTTTCTTCAAGGACAACTTGTTACCAGAGAAAAACACGAATTTGAACTCGTTAATATGAAGAAAACATGAATTCGAACTCGTTACCATAGATAAAACACAAATTTCTACTCGTTATAAAGGGAAAACACAAATTTCCAGCGATGTCCACTCGTTATCAGAGAAAAAACCCTTTTTTCTTCAAGGACATTCGTTACCAGAGAAAAACATGAATTTGAACTCGTTAATATGAAGAAAACATGAATTCAAACTCGTTACCAAAGATAAAACACAAATTTCTACTCGTTATAATGGGAAAACACAAATTTCCGGCGATGTCCACTCGTTATCAGAGAAAAAACCTTTTTTTCTTCAAGGACAACTCGTTACCAGAGAAAAACACGAATTTGAACTCGTTAATATGAAGAAAACATGAATTCGAACTCGTTACCGAAGATAAAACACAAATTTCTACTCGTTATAAAGGGAAAACACAAATTTCCGGCGATGTCCACTCGTTATCAGAGAAAAAACCTTTTTTTTCTTCAAGGACAACTCGTTACCAGAGAAAAACACGAATTTGAACTCGTTAATATGAAGAAAACAAGAATTCGAACTCGTTACCAAAGATAAAACACAAATTTCTACTCGTTATAAAGGGAAAACACAAATTTCCGGCGATGTCCACTCGTTATCAGAGAAAAAACCTTTTTTTCTTCAAGGGCAACTCGTTACCAGTGAAAAACACGAATTTGAACTCGTTAATATGAAGAAAACATGAATTCGAACTCGTTACCAAAGATAAAACACAAATTTCCGGTGATGTCCACTCGTTATCAGAGAAAAAACCTTTTTTTCTTCAAGGACAACTCGTTACCAGAGAAAAACACGAATTTGAACTCGTTAATATGAAGAAAACATGAATTCGAACTCGTTACCAAAGATAAAACACAAATTTCTACTTGTTATAAAGGGAAAACACAAATTTCCGGCGATGTCCACTCGTTATCAGAGAAAAAACCATTTTTTTCTTCAAGGACAACTCGTTACCAGAGAAAAACACGAATTTGAACTCGTTAATATGAAGAAAACATGAATTCGAACTCGTTACCAAAGATAAAACACAAATTTCTACTCGTTATAAAGGGAAAACACAAATTTCCGGCGATGTCCACTCGTTATCGAGAAAAACATTTTTTTCTTCAAGGACAACTCGTTACCAGAGAAAAACACGAATTTGAACTCGTTAATATGAAGAAAACATGAATTCGAACTTGTTACCAAAGAAAAAACACAAATTTCTACTCGTTATAAAGGGAAAACACAAATTTCCGGCGATGTCAACTCGTTATCAGAGAAAAAACCTTTTTTTCTTCAAGGACAACTCGTTACCGAGAGAAAATCACGAATCTGAACTCGTTAATATGAAGAAAACATGAATTCGAACTCGTTACCAAAGATAAAACACAAATTTCTACTCGTTATAAAGGGAAAACAAAAATTTCCAGCGATGTCCACTCGTTATCAGAGAAAAAACCTTTTTTTCTTCAAGGACAACAGGTTACCAGAGAAAAACATGAATTTGAACTCGTTAATATGAAGAAAACAAGAATTCGAACTCGTTACCAAAGATAAAACACAAATTTCTACTCGTTATAAAAGGAAAACACAAATTTCCGGCGATGTCCACTCGTTATCAGAGAAAAAACCTTTTTTTCTTCAAGGACAACTCGTTACCAGAGAAAAACACGAATTTGAACTCGTTAATATGTAGAAACATAAATTCGAACTCGTTACCAAAGATAAAACACAAATTTCTACTCGTTATAAAGGGAAAATACAAATTTCCGGTGATGTCCACACGTTATCAGAGAAAAAACCTTTTTTTCTTCAAGGACAACTCGTTACCAGAGAAAAACACGAATTTAAACTCGTTAATATGAAGAAAACATGAATTCGAACTCGTTACCAAAGAAAAAACACAAATTTCTACTCGTTATAAAGAGAAAACACAAATTTCCGGCGATGTCCACTCGTTATCGAGAAAAAACCATTTTTCAAAGCAAGGACAACTCGTTACCGAGAGAAAAACACGAATCCGAACTCGTTAATATGAAGAAAACATGAATTCGAACTCGTTACCAAAGATAAAACACAAATTTCTACTCGTTATAAAGGGAAAACACAAATTTCCGGCGATGTCCACTCGTTATCAGAAAAAACCTTTTTTTCTTCAAGGACAAATCGTTACAAGAGAAAAACACGAATTTGAACTCGTTAATATGAAGAAAACATGAATTCGAACTCGTTACCAAAGAAAAAACACAAATTTCTACTCGTTATAAAGGGAAAACACAAATTTCCGGCGATGTCCACTCGTTATCAGAGAAAAAACCTTTTTTTCTTCAAGGAAAACTCGTTACCAGAGAAAAACATGAATTTGAACTCGTTAATATGAAGAAAACACGAATTTAAACTCGTTAATATGAAGAAAACATGAATTCGAACTCGTTACCAAAGAAAAAACACAAATTTCTACTCGTTATAAAGAGAAAACACAAATTTCCGGCGATGTCCACTCGTTATCAGAGAAAAAACCATTTTTTCAGCAAGGACAACTCGTTACCAGAGAAAAACATGAATCCGAACTCGTTAATATGAAGAAAACATGAATTCGAACTCGTTACCAAAGATAAAACACAAATTTCTACTCGTTATAAAGGGAAAACACAAATTTCCGGCGATGTCCACTCGTTATCAGAGAAAAAACCTTTTTTTTCTTCAAGGAGAACTCGTTACAAGAGAAAAACACGAATTTGAACTCGTTAATATGAAGAAAACATGAATTCGAACTCGTTACCAAAGAAAAAACACAAATTTCTACTCGTTATAAAGGGAAAACACAAATTTCCGGTGATGTCCACTCGTTATCAGAGAAGAAACCTTTTTTTTCTTCAAGGAAAACTCGTTACCAGAGAAAAACATGAATTTGAACTCGTTAATATGAAGAAAACATGAATTCGAACTCGTTACCAAAGATAAAACACAAATTTCTACTCGTTATAAAGGGAAAACACAAATTTCCGGCGATGTCCACTCGTTATCAGAGAAAAAACATTTTTTTCTTCAAGGAAAACTCGTTACCAGAGAAAAACACGAATTTGAACTCGTTAATATGAAGAAAACATGAATTCGAATTCGTTACCAAAGATAAAACAAAAATTTCTACTCGTTATAAAGGGAAAACACAAATTTCCGGCGATGTCCACTCGTTATCAGAGAAAAAACCTTTTTTTCTTCAAGGACAACTCGTTACCGAGAGAAAAACACGAATTTGAACTCGTTAATATGAAGAAAACAAGAATTCGAACTCGTTACCAAAGATAAAACACAAATTTCTACTCGTTATAAAGGGAAAACACAAATTTCCGGTGATGTCCACTCGTTATCGAGAAAAAACCTTTTTTTCTTCAAGGACAACTCGTTACCGAGAGAAAAACACGAATTTGAACTCGTTAATATGAAGAAAACATGAATTCGAACTCGTTACCAAAGATAAAAATCAAATTTCTACTCGTTATAAAGGGAAAACACAAATTTCCGGCGATGTCCACTCGTTATCGAGAAAAACCTTTTTTCTACAAGGACAACTCGTTACCGAGAGAAAAACACGAATTTGAACTCGTTAATATGAAGAAAACATGAATTCGAACTCGTTACCAAAGATAAAACACGAATTTCTACTCGTTATAAAGGGAAAACACAAATTTCCGGCGATGTCCACTCGTTATCAGAGAAAAAACCTTTTTTTCTTCAAGGAAAACTCGTTACCAGAGAAAAACATGAATTTGAACTCGTTAATACGAAGAAAACATGAATTCGAACTCGTTACCAAAGATAAAACACAAATTTCTACTCGTTATAAAGGGAAAACACAAATTTCCGGCGATGTCCACTCGTTATCGAGAGAAAAAACATTTTTTTCTTCAAGGACAACTCGTTACCGAGAGAAAAACACGAATTTGAACTCGTTAATATGAAGAAAACATGAATTCGAACTCGTTACCAAAGATAAAACACAAATTTCTACTCGTCACAAAGGGAAAACACAAATTTCCGGCGATGTCCACTCGTTATCAGAGAAAAAACCTTTTTTTCTTCAAGGACAACTCGTTACCGAGAGAAAAACACGAATTTGAACTCGTTAATATGAAGAAAACAAGAATTCGAACTCGTTACCAAAGATAAAACACAAATTTCTACTCGTTATAAAGGGAAAACACAAATTTCCGGCGATGTCCACTCGTTATCGAGAGAAAAAACCTTTTTTTCTTCAAGGACAACTCGTTACCGAGAGAAAAACACGAATTTGAACTCGTTAATATGAAGAAATCATGAATTCGAACTCGTTACCAAAGATAAAACACAAATTTCTACTCGTTATAAAGGGAAAACACAAATTTCCGGCGATGTCCACTCGTTATCAGAGAAAAAACCTTTTTTTATTCAAGGACTACTCGTTACCAGAGAAAAACACGAATCTGAACTCTATAATATGAAGAAAACATGAATTCGAACTCGTTACCAAAGATAAAACACAAATTTCTACTCGTTATAAAGGGAAAACACAAATTTCCGGCGATGTCCACTCGTTATCAGAGAAAAAACCTTTTTTTCTTCAAGGACAACTCGTTACCAGAGAAAAACACGAATTTGAACTCGTTAATATGATGAAAACATGAATTCGAACTCGTTACCAAAGATAAAACAAATTTCTACTCGTCACAAAGGGAAAACACAAATTTCCGGCGATGTCCACTCGTTATCAGAAAAAAAACCTTTTTTTCTTCAAGGACAACTCGTTACCAGAGAAAAACACGAATTTCAAGTCGTTAATACGAAGAAAACATGAATTCGAACTTGTTACCAAAGATAAAACACAAATTTCTACTCGTTATAATGGGAAAACACAAATTTCCGGCGATGTCCACTCGTTATCAGAGAAAAAAACCTTTTTTTCTTCAAGGACAACTCGTTACCAGAGAAAAACACGAATTTGAACTCGTTAATATGATGAAAACATGAATTCGAACTCGTTACCAAAGATAAAACAAAAATTTCTACTCGTCATAAAGGGAAAACACAAATTTCCGGCGATGTCCACTCGTTATCAGAGAAAAAACCTTTTTTTCTTCAAGGACAACTCGTTACCAGAGAAAAACACGAATTTGAACTCGTTAATATGAAGAAAACATGAATTCGAACTCGTTACCAAAGATAAAACACAAATTTCTACTCGTTATAAAGGGAAAACACAAATTTCCGGCGATGTCCACTCGTTATCGAGAGAAAAAACCTTTTTTCTTCAAGGACAACTCGTTACCAGAGAAAAACACGAATTTGAACTCGTTAATATGAAGAAAACATGAATTCGAACTCGTTACCAAAGATAAAAATCAAATTTCTACTCGTTATAAAGGGAAAACACAAATTTCCGGCGATGTCCACTCGTTATCAGAGAAAAAACCTTTTTTCTACAAGGACAACTCGTTACCGAGAAAAACACGAATTTGAACTCGTTAATATGAAGAAAACATGAATTCGAACTCGTTACCAAAGATAAAACACGAATTTCTACTCGTTATAAAGGGAAAACACAAATTTCCGGCGATGTCCACTCGTTATCGAGAAAAAACCTTTTTTTTCTTCAAGGACAACTCATTACCAGAGAAAAACACGAATTTGAACTCGTTAATATGAAGAAAACATGAATTCAAACTCGTTACCAAATATAAAACACAAATTTCTACTCGTTATAAAGGGAAAACACAAATTTCAGGCGATGTCCACTCGTTATCAGAGAAAAAACCTTTTTTTCTTCAAAGACAACTCGTTACCAGAGAAAAACACAAATTTGAACTCGTTAATATGAAGAAAACATGAATTCGAATTCGTTACCAAAGATAAAAATCAAATTTCTACTCGTTATAAAGGGAAAACACAAATTTCCGGCGATGTCCACTCGTTATCGAGAAAAAACCTTTTTCTTCAAGGACAACTCGTTACTAGAGAAAAAAACGAATTTGAACTCGTTAATATGAAGAAAACATGAATTCGAACTCGTTACCAAAGATAAAACACGAATTTCTACTCGTTATAAAGGGAAAACACAAATTTCCGGCGATGTCCACTCGTTATCGAGAAAAAACCCTTTTTTCTTCAAGGACAACTCGTTACCGAGAGAAAAACACGAATTTGAACTCGTTAATATGAAGAAAACATGAATTCGAACTCGTTACCAAAGATAAAACACAAATTTCTACTCGTTATTAAGGGAAAACACAAATTTCCGGCGATGTCCACTCGTTATCGAGAGAAAAAACCTTTTTTTCTTCAAGGACAACTCGTTACCGAGAGAAAAACACGAATTTGAACTCGTTAATATGAAGAAAACATAAATTCGAACTCGTTACCAAAGAAAAAAAACAAATTTCTACTCGTTATAAAGGGAAAACACAAATTTCCGGCGATGTCCACTCGTTATCGAGAGAAAAAACCATTTTTTCAAAGCAAGGACAACTCGTTACCGAGAGAGAAAAACACGAATCGAACTCGTTAATATGAAGAAAACATGAATTCGAACTCGTTACCAAAGATAAAACACAAATTTCTACTCGTTATAAAGGGAAAACACAAATTTCCGGCGATGTCCACTCGTTATCGAGAAAAAACCTTTTTTTTCTTCAAGGACAACTCGTTACCGAGAGAAAAACACGAATTTGAACTCGTTAATATGAAGAAAACTTGAATTCGAACTCGTTACCAAAGATAAAACACAAATTTCTACTCGTTATAAAGGGAAAACACAAATTTCCGGCGATGTCCACTCGTTATCAGAGAAAAATCCTTTTTTTCTTCAAGGACAACTCGTTACAAGAGGAAAACACGAATTTGAACTCGTTAATATGAAGAAAACATGAATTCGAACTCGTTACCAAAGATAAAACACAAATTTCTACTCGTTATAAAGGGAAAACACAAATTTCCGGCGATGTCCACTCGTTATCAGAGAAAAAACCTTTTTTTCTTCAAGGACAACTCGTTACCAGAGAAAAACACGAATTTCAACTCGTTAATATGAAGAAAACATGAATTCGAACTCGTTACCAAAGATAAAACACAAATTTCTACTCGTTATAAAAGGAAAACACAAATTTCCGGCGATGTCCACTCGTTATCAGAAAAAAAAAACCTTTTTTTCTTCAAGGATGATGGGAGTCAACTTTACGTGACTCCGGTGCATTAATTACCCCCGCTTATCACACTTTCAGCAAAATTTTGGGTAAATTAGACCATTTTCGGGGTGATATCGTGAGCTTATGGCACGGGGAACGAATCCGTCACTTTGATGAATTCATACCCCTTTTTGTTATTATTAACCCCATTCCCGAGCACTTTTACCCTCCGGAATTGTTTGGATGTTTGTGGTTGTTTATGATATTGAAGGGTATTGGTGTCTCGAGGACCCGGAAGATGACAATTTGTGGTGAAAAAGCATAACCGAGGCAAGACGAGGGTCAAAAAGGGAGAAAAGTGAAGACTGGGGGAAACAGGGGTTCGAACGCGCGTTTGAACCCTCCAAACGCACGTTCCACACACCAAACGCGCGTTTGAATCCCTAAACGCGCGTTCCAGAAGTTCAGATTTGGTTCAGAGTTGAAGCCCTCTAAACGCACGTTTGGAAACCAGGCCAACCGCGCGTTCCAAGATCCTAAACGCGCGTTTGAACCTTCCTAAACGCGCGTTCCGGATGAAGAACGAGTCAAGCCACCGCCCGGAAATTATGTGTAACGCACGTTTCGGCCAAGCGAAACGCGCGTTTGAAGATGCCAAACGCCCGTTCCAACCCTCTAAACGCGCGTTTGGACCATTTTTGCAAAGCAGATTTTCCCTTCACCTATAAATACCCCCTTAGACATTTTCTTAGATATCAAGCTTTTCTTAGCAAAACTCTACCCATCTTTTGCTCGAATTTTGTAATAGCTTAGAATACTCTCTCTTAGTGTAAATCAACAATATCTTAGCATAATCTTTCCATTTCTTAGCTTAGATTTTCATTCCAAACACTAAGAGACCACCTTTTAATTACTTCTCTATTTTGTACTTTTTGGATCTAATCTCGAATTTCTGCAATTTTATGGTATATCTCTCTTCTCTTTTACTTGTTATGGCTCTTATTCTTGTTTTATGCATGTTTTGATTAATATAATGTGTAGCTAAACATCTTCATAGCCAAATCATGTGAAATTTAGTGAAATCACCCTTTGGGTGATGAAATTGGGAGTGGGTAGTGCTTTTTATTGTTGTTCCTTGCGTATTTCACGTCTTAGAACTCGTTATAACGGATTTGGGCTAGATTGATCGCCTAGGTCAAAAATCACACACATCACTCTTGAGAGTTGTTCAGAGAGAGGGGTGTGGGAAAAGGGTTCTAGGATCGCATTGTAGTGCGAGGCTACTCGTTTTCAACGTTTACACGGCTCTTGTGCATGATTGTCTTGTGGAGGAATCTCTCTTAGGATAGGTTAGTTGACTTGACATAAGGTGTTGGGGAAGAGTTGTTCAGACCTTAGCACCGGGATTAGGAGCACGTACCCGTGAAATTGAATGCAAGAGTTCGTCGTTATTGCACACTCCCGGTTTTGTCTTTCCTTTGGGTGATATTAGCTATTTTGATCATGGTTCGGCTATGTCTCTTTAATTATCTTTAAAACCGAGTAGTTTAATCTTCTTTCTCTCTTTTTATCTTTAGACTCGTTATTTAGATTCACTTAGTGCCGTTGTAGTAAACAAAACCTTAAGAACCTTGATCACTTAGACTAAGCATTACGTTCACTTTGGTACTTGCAAGCACGATTCCTTTGGGTTCGACCTCGGACTCCTGTAGCTTTACTCGCAATCGACCCGGTCCACTGCCGGTTAGAGAGCTTGTTTAATCACCGTTGTCTTGAGTATTTTATGAATTTGTTTGGTGAAAATAACGCTCATCAAAATGGCGCCGTTGCCGGGGAGTTGTGTGCTATTTGTGATATCTTGTAAGTGAACCGAAGGCTTGGGCCTAGGTTCTATTTTCTTGTTTTCTTGTTGTTTGCTTTTTGTAGTGCATGACCCGGAGGTCTCAAACACCACTCGAACCTTACATAGACGGGATTGAAGCTTACGCAAGGCGTAGAAACGATCCAACGAAGAAGAGGTCGTCAAGTAGAGGAGTTGATTCCGGTCTTAGAAGAGGATAGTTTGGGTGAGTTGGGAGAAGGATCCGACATGGCACAACAAGGTGGACAAGGTTTGGAAGGAAATTTGGTGAATAATAATGGAATCCCGGTTCCAAACCCGCCTCTTGTCAACAACAATGCACAAGGAGATGGGAATGGACAAGGACACAACGTTGTGAATGCGAATGGGCCTATTCCTCAGAATGTTCAACATGAGGCCCAAGGGAATCAAATGGATCCCGCTCTTATGCAACGAGTTCAATGCATGGATGTTGAATCGGTTTCAACAAAATCGAACCAAGCTCACAATCAAGGTGCAAACGCGATGCCAAATTGGTTTAACGGTCAACAAGAGCAAAACCAAGGTGGTTTGACTTGTAGAGATTTTGTGCTAGCTCCTACGGCAAACATGGGGCATAGTCCAATCCGAATGCCACCGGTAGCCGCCAACAACTTGGAATTGAATAGGAACATCATACATTTGTTGGGAGACAATGCTATATTCAAGGGAACCGCTTTAGAAAATCCTCACTTATTCATTGATCACTTTCTCCAAATAGTAAACTCGACAAAGATCAATGGAGTGAGTGATGAGGCGCTCAAACTTATGCTTTTCCCGTTCGCCTTGAAAGAGCAAGCTAAGAGGTGGTATGATTCGTTGCCTAATGACTCTTTACACACATGGGAAGAAGTGGTAAAGACTTTTCGCTCAAATATTACCCCCGTCGAAGACCATGGATATGAAAGAAGCTATCATGTCATTCAATGCATATGAAGGAGAAGAGCTTCATGAGTCATGGGATCGGTTTAAGGCTTTGTTGAGGGAGTGCCCGGGGCACGGATTGAGATCGTACGAGGTAGTTCATGCTTTCTTCCGGGGTTTGGATCAAGTTCATCAAAGTACGTTACATGCTTCGTGTAATGGAGATATTATGAGTATGGTACCCGAAGTGGCTATGAACCAAATTGAGAAGATTTCCGAGACTTCGAGGCAATATATATCTTCGAGTAGAAAGGGGACAAGAAGTAAGAAGCCCGGTTTGGTTGAAGTTAAAGAAGTTGAAGCAAGCGATCAATATCATGCTCAAGTACAAGCGATGGAGCAACAGTTAGGGAGATTGCAAAAGGAGAATGAGAGTGCTAAGCTTTGCCAAATTTGTAGTGGATCACACTCGGCAAAGGATTGTAGGATGACGACCAAAGCTCAAAATATGGCTTATCCTCAATCCTCGACTCAAGGGCAAGCTAGTACCCCATCTCAAGATAGCATGAATGAGTTGGCTAAGCGGATGATGAGTATTTGTTCTATGGAGCAATGGAATACGGGGTCCCAATATCAAAATCGGTCGCAAAGCCCCTATCAAGGCCAATATATGGGGGAACAACAAGGTGGGCAACCGTATGAAGAATCCCAAGATGTGAACTATGTGGGACAAGGTCAAGGAGGGAACTATGGAAATCAAGGTGATGGTTCTTGGAGGAATAACAACAATCAAGGTTGGAACCGGAATCAAAACCAAGGACTAAACCAAGGTTATAGACAAGGCCAAAATCAAAGCCAATCTTCACAAGGGCATGTCTATCAACCTCCACACCAAAGGCAACAAGGAGGGTATAATCAACAGGGTTCTACCAATCATCAAAACCCTCCTCCTTTAGCTCCTATACCTCAAAAGAGTTCAACCGATGTCATCTTGGAACAAATGAACAAAAACTTTGCGGAGATAAAGAAGGACATGGTTGAGATGAACTACAAACATGGGTCCGCCATCAAAAATCTTGAGACACAATTTGGTCAAGTGGTGGAACATGTTCAGTTGAAGGGAGGTTTACCGAGTAACACCGAAAAAAATCCGAGAAGTGTGAACGCCATCTTAACTCGAAGTGGTAAAGTGTTGAGAACTAATGGAGAGAAGAAAGTCTTGTGGGAGGACAAGGCTAGAAAAACTTCCATTGAGACCGAAGCGGGAGCTATGGATGGTGATATAGATGGGATTGAAGATGATGAAGATCATGGGGAGTATGTCAAGAAGAAGGAAGTAGAAAGGAAAGAAGCTCAAGCTAGGGGAGATTATGTGGTCATCGATGTGAAAGAGGAGGAACCAACTAGAAGAGAAGGGAAAGAACCAATGAAAGAGCCGTCTTCCCCACGCACCAAAGGTAAGAAAGGTATGATCCCTCCTCCTTCTAAAGATTTTGATTTGAGTACTCTCCCTTATCCCCCTAGAAATCATAGACAAAGTTGCTTGAATAAGGCACAAACTCGATTCATTGAGATTTTGCGAAAAATTGACTTGAACATTCCTTTTCTTGAGGCACTTGCAAACATGCCCTCGTATTGTAAGTTTTTAAAAGAGTTGCTAACTAAAAAGGGTAAGATGCAAGAAGTTGTGTGTTTGAATGAAGAGTGTTCCGCTATTTTTAATGGAAAATCTAAGATTCCCCCGAAAGTTAGAGACAAGGGTAGTTTCACTATTCCGGTTACTATTGGTTCAACTCATTTTCCTAGTGTTCTATGTGATTTGGGGGCTAGTGTAAGCCTAATGCCCCGTGCTATATATGAGAGTCTTGACCTAGGAGAGTTGGAGCCAAGCGGGATGACCCTTCAAATGGCGGATAGGTCTATTCGGGAGCCTATGGGAGTGATAGAGGATGTCATAGTGAAAGTGGATAAGTTTGCCTTCCCGGTAGATTTTGTTGTACTAGACATGGAGATGGATTCCAAAACACCTTTGTTGTTAGGACGTCCCTTTTTAAATACCGGGAGGACTTTGATAGATGTTGCGAGCGGTGAGATAATATTGAGAGTTGGAGATGAAAAAGTCGCGGTCAATGTCTATAAAGCCATGAAACATCCTAAGGAGAGCACCGAGGATTGTTTTTCTATTGATGCTATATATCCTTGCGTTTCGGAACATGTTGACATGCGGGTATATAAAGACGAATCCGATGAATGCATGGAAAAAGTGAGTATGGAAACCGATGAAGAAGAAGAATTGGAAGAGGAAGCAAAAGAGCTCGAAGAGACGGCTTTCGTGGGTGAGAGGTGGGTCGAGAAGATTGATCTTGGGCTTGAAGGAGAGCTAGAAAAGCCATCAATTGAGGATCCTCCGAAAGATTTGAAAATGAAGCCGCTTCCACCTCATTTGAAGTATGTTTTTCTTGAAAATGATGATTTACTTCCTTTGATTATTTCTTCTACGCTAACGGCTTTGCAGGAAGATGAGTTAGTGAGGATGCTTAAGAAGCATAAGCGTGCTTTCGGGTGGAAGATGTGCGATCTTAAGGGTATTAGTCCCACCATTTGCCAACACAAGATTATTCGGAAGATGGAGCAAAGCCGGTAAGGCAACCCCAAAGAAGACTCAATCCCCACCTCCAAGAGGTTGTGAGGAAGGATGTGGTCACAATGTTGAAGCTAGGGATTATCTACGCCATCTCGGATAGCAAGTGGGTGAGTCCCACCCAAGTGGTGCCGAAGAAGGGAGGTATGACCGTGGAGATCAATGACAAAGGAGAGGAGGTGCCTAAACGTTTGGTAAGTGGTCATAGAATTTGCATTGATTATCGTAAGCTAAATGACCAAACCCGTAAAGATCATTTTCCCCTCCCTTTTATTGATCAAATGTTGGAGAGATTGAGTGGCCATGCCTTTTATTGTTTCCTTGATGGGTTTAGTGGGTATTACCAAATACATGTGGCTTTAGAGGACCAAGAAAAGACTACTACACTTGTCCCTATGGTACCTTTGCCTTCCGTAGGATGCCTTTTGGGTTGTGTAATGCACCCGCGACATTCCAACGGTGCATGGTCGCCATATTTGCGGATATGATAGAAAAGTTTTTAGAAGTCTTTATGGATGATTTTAGCGTGTTTGGTGATTCCTTTGAACAATGTCTAGATAATCTTGAAAAGGTGTTGGGTAGATGTGAGGAGACAAACTTGGTGCTTAATTGGGAGAAGTGTCATTTGATGGTTACGAGAGGGGATAGTCTTAGGGCATAAGATATCTAGTAAAGGTATAGAGGTAGATAAGGCTAAGGTTGAAGCGATAGCTAAGCTTCCTATGCCCACCAACCTAAAGACTCTTAGGGGTTTTCTAGGCCACGTGGGGTTTTATCGTAGGTTCATCAAGGATTTCTCGAAAATAGCCCGCCCTCTTACTCTTCTCCTTGGAAAAGACGTCCCGTTTGATTTTGACAAAGCTTGTGTTGAAGCATTTTCGATGCTCAAGCAAGCTGCTAGTATCCGCTCCCATCTTAGTTGCCCCGAAATGGGATCAAGAATTTGAGCTCATGTGTGATGCGAGTGACACCGCGGTTGGTGCGGTACTCGGTCAAAAAATCGACAAAATCTTCAAGCCTATTGCTTATGCAAGTCACACCTTGAATTCGGCCCAACGAGAACTACACCACCACCGAAAAGAGCTTTTAGCGGTCGTCTTTGCGTTTGATAAGTTTCGGTCTCATCTCGTAGGTTCTCGGGTAGTTGTCCACACGGATCATGCCGCTTTGCGTTATCTCTTTGCCAAGCAAGATGCCAAGCCCCGCCTCTTGAGGTGGATCTTGCTCTTGCAAGAGTTTGATTTAGAGATCCGTGATAGGAAAGGTTGTGAGAATGTCGTAGCCGACCACTTAAGTCGTATGGAGCTTAGTGAGGAGTTGGTTAAAGCACAAACCGAGATAAATGACTCTTTCCCTCACGAGCAAGCTGTATGCACTTGACACCCTTCTTCCGGCTAAGAGAGGCAACTTTCTAAAAGTCGGTAAGGAAGGTAGTCCTTGGTTTGCTCCTTTTGTCAACTACCACGAGTGCGGTTTCGTAGACCCCGACCTTGACTCGAACCAAAGGCGTAAATTCCTTAGTGAGGTGGGTAAGTATGTGTGGGAAGATCCTTGTCTTTATAGGTTGTGTTCGGATGGTATTCGAGGAGGTGCATCCCGAAAGTGAGATTTTGAGTGCTCTTTCGTTTTGTCACGACAAAGAGGCCGGAGGCCACTTCTCGGGGCAAAGAACCGCTTTGAAAGTATTGCAAAGTGGGCTATATTGGCCCACTCTATTTCGAGACGCACATGCTTATGTGAAATCTTGCGATGCTTGTCAAAGATCCGGTCGTATATCTAGAAGGAGTGAGATGCCTCGAAGCCGATCATAGTGTGTGAGATTTTTGACGTGTGGGGCATTGATTTCATGGGCCCCTATCCCTCTTCGTGTGGTAACAAGTACATTCTAGTCGCGTGTGATTATGTGTCCAAATGGGTCGAAGCCTTAGCCTCACCCACCAATGATAGGAATGTTGTTATCCGTTTTCTTAGAAAGAACATCTTTTGTAGGTTTGGGGTGCCTCGTGCTATAATCAGTGATAACGGAAGCCATTTTGCTAACAAGCCGTTTGATAAACTTTTAGAGAAGTATGGAGTGAAACACAAGTTAGGTACCGCTTACCATCCCCAAACGAGTGGTCAAGTCGAAGTCACGAATAGGGGTATTAAGCGTATCTTAGAGAGGACGGTAGACACAAATGTCAAGAGTTGGTCTTTGAAGTTAGATGATGCCTTGTGGGCCCATAGGACAGCCTTTAAGACACCTCAGGCATGTCACCTTACATGATAGTCTATGGTAAATCTTGTCATCTTCCCGTAGAGATCGAACACAAGGCTTATTGGGCCATCAAAATGCTTAACCTCGATGATACCTTAATTGGTGAGAAGCGTATGGCCCAATTAAATGAATTAGATGAGTTCCGCCTTTGTGCTTATGACCTTTCCACAAAGTATAAAGAAAAGACTAAGTTACTCCATGATAAGTTGATTAAACCTCGTGTTTTCAATGAGGGTGACGAAGTCTTATTCTACAATACTCGTTTGCATCTCTTCCAAGGGAAGTTGAAGTCTAGGTGGTTGTTCGATAAAACTTGTTTTATATTTATTTTACCGGAACACCCCAAGTATAAGGATCGTAGTATAGGGTGTTACCGAGTCGTCCTAAGGGAATCGTACAATTATCGGATTAAAATATAGGTTGTTATAAATAATGTCACAACTTATCAACTAAAATTAAATTTTATACTAATTATGATCTAAAAGTCAATGAACAGTAACGATGAACAGTAACGATGAACAGTAACGATGAATAGTAAATTTGCGAGAAAATTAACAATTAACTAGAATTTAAAACAACTAACTTAGCAATCAACGATTTATACTAATGATTCGATTTATCAAGTAATTAAAACAACGGCAAGGCAACGGGAATCCACCGATCAATCAACCCAACCCCAACTAGACGGCAAGTTAAAGATATGATTTTTAGTAATGATCTATCACGAATTCGATTAAATTTCTCTAAACGAATTCTAGGGTTTCGTTTTCTTTTTCAAATAAAACAAAACGACATGCAAAACAAGATCACGAGATTATTTCCAATACTCTACTCAATTAACTATAAACGATCTCTCGAATTATAATTAATCGCATCAATTAAAAGATCACAACTTGAACAATATTTTCATATAAATTCAAAGCATAAAAGATGGTTTCATCGATCTCTCGATTCAAATAAAACGTAAACGATAAATAACAAATTCTAATTGATGAAAAACGATAACTTTACTCACTAAAAGTACGGCTAAAAATCTCTCTAGTTGGTGTTGATGTTGATCGGTTTCATCCGTTGTCCCACCGCGATGTGCTTAGCCAACAACCATGATGTTGATCATGATCATTTGGGTGGAAGAAATCATCTTCTTTTTAGGATAAAGTGCGGCGGCTTTTCTTTGGAAAATTCGTGTGTATGGAATGGTTATGCGTTAGGGTTCCCTGCTGCATACTTATATAGAGATGAAAGGCGGCTGCTTATTAATTGGAATATGTCGGCTGAATTAAAAGTCTCTTGAGTCGGTTGAAGCAATTCTTTTGTAATTAGGTCGGCTGAAACTTCTAAAATTCATATCTTGAGTTGTAGACCTCCAAAAATTATGATCCGAATGTCATAATTAAGCTCTCGGAAAACTCTACAACTTTCATTAAGGACTCTTCTTCAGAAAACGCCTTTTTGACTAGCCCGTCGTATCCCGAGTCGTTTACGGGATTTTCCACTTACCGAAATTGATTACCCACTTGACCACCATTTGAGTTGTAGAAGTCCGATTGACGTAATTCAAAGTGCGTTGGAAAGCTCTTTCAATGATCTACAATTTTCATGAAGAAGTCCTCCCCTGAAAATGCCTCTAAGCTGGGTCAAATCTCCGTCGAAAATTTGTAACGATTTAAGTACTTAGGAAAATTTGCTCCGTTGAACTCGTAAACTTGTGGCATCTTCTTCTAACCCTCTAAACACCTCTTTTAGACCGAAGATATGCATCTACAAGATATCCAAAATATTGCAAAGTGTAACAACATCCAAATAAACATAAAACCAACGATAAAAACACATAAATCAGCCACTTTTGCAATTTATTATCTTTAAAACTCATTTGCTCAATTTATCCTTTTGGCGAGTGATTTTCTATAAAAATCACTAAAACACGGGAGATAATGTTACGAAATAACTCGATAAAAACCATAAAATTAGTCGTAAACAACTCCCCCACACTTAGACTTTTGCTTGTCCCGAGCAAAACAATTAAAACTAGCTCACTTTATATGCAATCCAAATAGATTCCTAACTCACGTAACAAAAGATACAACAACTATAGCAAACAATACTATCACAGAGATAGATTCAGTGTATGTGTGACAAGCCCTTTTCAAATTTAACAAGCCTTCCAAAGAAATATCCTCTCAAAAATTTCAATGACTATCCTAGATATAGGCAGTAATAGCTCCACTCAAAGCCTTCTCACGTACTCAGTAGGATAATCCCTACAACATATCATGCGGTTCTACTGGGTATAAGATCCATGATAACAAAGACTTCACTTTATTTTTACTCATCATTTTCAAAAATTTCAAATTAACGCAAATCAGCATAAGCTTTTACCCGTCATAGTAGAATAGGACATTTCGTGATAATCCCCTACCTACTCAAATCATTAGGTAGCTATAAATTTGTCGTCGAGCTTTTGGTCATCATAGTGGTATAGGACATACGTGGTATACCCTACCTCACTCAAATCATTAACCAGCTCTCGACAAACGTATTTATTCACTAATTATTTATTCATTCACTTTTTAAAGACATAAGTTACATCTCACCTATCACATTCAAACTTTATGATATTCACAGCACACGGTCTAACTAAGGTGTTACTATACTGACCTTCCTAAGATAACTCATCAAAATAATGAAAGGATATAGTTCAAAAATCTTGCTTCAATATCAAAGGCTTTCGTGAGAAACGAATTCTATCTCCATAACAGTAAAGACATGCTATAATCATCTCACTAAGTCACATAAAATCATTGTCAGGAAACTACAACTAGCAAGCATTTGTTTCAATTACATGCTCAAGATTTACAACTATCCAAGTGCAAAAATTTTAAAATTTTAAAATTTATCAAGGATCACAAATATCTACTCATATTGTCGAAATAAGGCATGAATTGCACCCCCCCACACTTAAATCACATTATGTCCTCAGAATGTGCAAATAAAAGAAAAGAATACTTAGCTGGTTATGAAGTGGTTGTCGGGTCATAGGTTGGCGAGAGGTCGAGCCGTAGCATGAACGTACCGCGCAACTCATATCACGAACGAGACAACACTAAAGGAATAGCGGCAACAACCGCTCAACAAGTATACGCAACACTCGACATAGCATATAATCTCGGGGGACAAGGGGTATATGAGTAAACATGAATGCACACGAAATGGGCAAATAAAGCATTCACAAATAGGAAAGGGATAACCAACACACAAATCACCAAGGTTTTATTCCTAATAACCTAAAAACTCAAAAAAAAAAAAAATACTTAAAAGACTAGGCGCCTCCTAGTAGCGCTTCTTTTATGTCATTAGCTTGACGAGTAAACCAAGTCAACCTGGATCGGGCCACTTGGGTTTAAGGCTAACCACTTCTCTGTCGGACTCGGAATGACTAGAACGGAAATGGTTTTCGCCACAACAACAAGTCAAGTGTGCGAGTAAATCATGAAATTTTTCTCTCTCAAGACAACACCGACTCTTTTCTTCTTGTTCTTGTTTCTCGGATGCGGCCGAGGTATGCTAACTGAGCTCGGGAACATTGACGGAGGGATCGCAAGGATAGGGGTAATAAGGTCATCATCCACTCCAAAGAAGTCGGATGGAATCTCTTCACAAATAAACGACTCAACCGTTTCATTTCTCTTTTGAAAGTATAGTACTTCGGGCTTTTCCTTAGGTTGCCCAAAGTACTTTTTGAGTCTGTGACCATTGACCTTAAACGGTTGATCGCCGTACCCTTTCAACGTAATGGCTCCACCGGGATGAACATCAAGAATCTCAAAGGGGCCGGACCATCTAGATTTAAGCTTACCGGCAAAAGATGGAGTACGGTGTTATACGACAAAGCCATGTCTCCCACTTTGAATTCCCGATCTTTAATCTTAGCATCGTGGAGCGCCTTCGTTCTTTCCTTGCTGATTTTGGTGTTCTCGTAGGCCACGAGTCTAAATTCATCGAGCTCGTGTAGTTGCAATAATCTTTTCTCCCCACGAGTTGGCTATCGAAGTTTAAGAATTTAATAGCCCGCAAGCTCGTGCTCCGGCTCGGCGGTAGATGGCAAGCCTTGCCATAAACCATTTGGAATGGTGACGTACCCATAGGGGTCTTAAACGCAAAGTGCGATAAGCCCAAAGTGCGTCGTCCAACTTCGGACTCCGAGTTGGATCTATTTGAATTCACCGTTTTCTCCAAGATCCGCTTAAGGCTCCGGTTGCTTACCTCGACTTGGCCACTTTGGTTTGGGGGTGGTATGGTGTACCAATTCTATGTTTGACACCATACTTCTCAAGAATTTTATCCGGTGGTGCATTACGAAATGCGAACCTTCATCACCGACAAGGGCTCAGGACGACCAAATCTAGTAAAGATATTCTTTTGCAAGAATTTCTTAACAACTTTGTGATCATTGGTTTGGGTGGCTATGGCCTCAACCCACTTGGAAACGTAGTCTACACGGACGAATATATTTGTTCGAGCACGATGATGGGAAAGGTCCCATAAAATCAATGCCCCGGACATCAAAGACTTCACATTCCAAGATAGGCCTCAAAGGCATCTCCATCCTATTACCGAGTCTCCCTACCCTTTGGCATCTATCACGGCCCTTGCAAAAGGCTTCAAAGCATCTTTAAACGAGTAGGCCGGTAAAAACCGGCTTGAAGGATTTTTGTGACCTGTCTTAGGTGCTCCGTAGTGTCCACCCGGGACCACTATGGCATTGCTCCAAGATATCCAATTGTTCATGCTCCGGAACGCACCTTCTAAGCAACCCGTCCTTGCAGATTTTAAACGGATGTGGATCCTCCCATACGAGATACTTTAAGTCGCCGAAAAATTTCTTCTTTTCACGATACGTCATCTCTTCTAAGTGTCCACTTGCTAAGTAGTTGGCGTAATCAGCATACCACGGCCTCCCAGTCTAGCTTCATTAATTGCTCAGTCGGAAAGTCAATGCCTATCTCCTTAGGGATTTCGCTACCCTCGTTTACTAGGCGAGATAAGTGGTCAGCCACAACATTATCACTACCTTTCTTGTCCTTAATTCCATTGCGGTGTGATGGCATTACAAGCACTGACATCTGCCTTAGGGTTTTTATCCGTATAACTAGGCGATCTTTCCGGGAGGTCTGCTCGCTTGTTGATCAGCCATCTGACCTATCTGTCTCTCCATCGTTTTTTGACCGGTGGCTAGTGTTTTCACCATGTCTACTAGCTCATCAAATTTCTTCTGAGAGACATAGGTGGGCTGTTGATTTTGCGTTTGGGCCCAGTTACCTTGGGGTCTTTGGTTGTTGGATGCACCAGGCGGTGTATAATAACTATTTCGCGGGTTTCCCGAATAGTTACGGTTTTGAGTTTGACTTGATTGACCAGAATTTTGACTGAAGCTTCTGAAAGGTTGATTCTGGTTCTCCAAGGCCTGCACTTCCTCATTCATCATATTCCCGACTTGTATGCCCGAGTGATTCACATCTGCTGGCCCTTCTTGTCGCTTCATTTGTAGATTGGCTAGTTGCTTGTTCATTATTTCCATTTGAGCAACTAGCATCTTTGTCTCTCGAGTCACTTGAAGCGACCTCCTCCTTTTTGCTTCCGCTAACACGGGTCTTCTTTTGAGTTGCCCACATGTTGTTCTTAGCTATCGTTTCGCTACCCTATAGGCGGCATCATCTCCTCCTCCTAAAAACGATCCATGAGTGTGGAATCCAAGTAATCTCTATTGGGTTGCGTAACACCACGATAGAATAATTCTAGAAGCTCATGTCGAGTATATCCATGGTTAGGGCATTTTCTCATTAATGATTCAACCTCTCCCAGGCCTTTCCCACACTCTCCCCTTCTAGTTGCTCGAAAGTGGCTATATCTCTTTTACGTTCCATTATCGTTCCAGGTGAAACGAATTTCAGAGCAAAGGCTCTTTTAACATCAGCCCAGTTATGAAGAGAGTGATGGGGTAAAGACTTAAACCATCGATTTGCTTCACCCCTCAAAGCAAACGGGAAAAGTTTCAATTTAACAACTTCTGTAGGAACGCCAGGGTAGTGACCTGCTTCACAGATTTGCACAAAAGTAGACAAGAAGTCGTGTGGGTCTTCTGCAGCAGTGCCATGGAATGAACTATTTTGGACCATCCCCACAACTCCATTCTTTAAATCAAAATGCATTCCTCCCATCTCCGGAGGCCGAATTGGTCTATGCCCTTCCAAGAAGTCTTGATCAAGATATGGCGCATAAGGGTCTTGCTGCACAACAGCTGCAGCCGCCTGGGGCTGTTGCTGTTGAACATTCTGTTGTTGTTGTTGCATCTGTTGGTTCATCCAGGCTTGCCGTCATTCTTCGGTTCGCAACATTTGCATCGAATTTGGTTTAACCGATTTGGATCTTGGTTATTATTCCCTTGGTTCTCCGGTTCGTCATCACTAGAACCGTGTTCGCTCATCTTGTCGAACTTTGAAATAATCTTCTTCGACAATGTCTCGCTCGAGTTCGGGGTTAAAGATAAGATTTCCCTTCTTACTCCTGGTTTGCATAAACCAGGGAAGCAGAACAGGAAGAAATCAACCTTAGGGTTGATGAGAAAGGAATGTAAAGATGATTAGAGGGAGGGTTAGAAAGAGAGAAGAGACTGAAAAGTGAAATTTTCGTTTTCGAGGGCGGGCGGCGTTCAGTGTAAGTGGACGCTAGTTCAGAGAGGATTCAGGAGGTGAACGCTCGTTCAAAGCACTGAACTGGCGTTCAGAAGACAGATGGGGGCAGACGGGCGTTCAGTATGGGTGAACGCTCGTTCAGAAGGTTTTTTTTTTTTTTTTTTTTTTTTATTTTTTTTTTATTTTTTTTTTAAGAGAAACACCTAAAAAAAAAATATATAATAAAAAAAATAAATTACACCGACACAAAAAACTATACTAACAAATAATCCGACAACCGTTACCGATTCCCCGGCAACGGCGCCAAAAACTTGTTCGATAAAACTTGTTTTATATTTATTTTACCGGAACACCCCAAGTATAAGGATCGTAGTATAGGGTGTTACCGAGTCGTCCTAAGGGAATCGTACAATTATCGGATTAAAATATAGCTGTTATAAATAATGTCACAACTTATCAACTAAAATTAAATTTTATACTAATTATGATCTAAAAGTCAATGAACAGTAACGATGAACAGTAACGATGAATAGTAAATTTGCAGAAAATTAACAATTAACTAGAATTTAAAACAACTAACTTAGCAATCAACGATTTATACTAATGATTCGATTTATCAAGTAATTAAAACAACGGCAAGGCAACGGGAATCCACCGATCAATCAACCCAACCCCAACTAGACGGCAAGTTAAAGATATGATTTTTAGTAATGATCTATCACGAATTCGATTAAATTTCTCTAAACGAATTCTAGGGTTTCGTTTTCTTTTTCAAATAAAACAAAACGACATGCAAAACAAGATCACGAGATTATTTCCAATACTCTACTCAATTAACTATAAACGATCTCTCGAATTATAATTAATCGCATCAATTAAAAGATCACAACTTGAACAATATTTTCATATAAATTCAAAGCATAAAAGATGGTTTCATCGATCTCTCGATTCAAATAAAACGTAAACGATAAATAACAAATTCTAATTGATGAAAAACGATAACTTTACTCACTAAAAGTACGGCTAAAAATCTCTCTAGTTGGTGTTGATGTTGATCGGTTTCATCCGTTGTCCCACCGCGATGTGCTTAGCCAACAACCATGATGTTGATCATGATCATTTGGGTGGAAGAAATCATCTTCTTTTTAGGATAAAGTGCGGCGGCTTTTCTTTGGAAAATTCGTGTGTATGGAATGGTTATGCGTTAGGGTTCCCTGCTGCATACTTATATAGAGATGAAAGGCGGCTGCTTATTAATTGGAATATGTCGGCTGAATTAAAAGTCTCTTGAGTCGGTTGAAGCAATTCTTTTGTAATTAGGTCGGCTGAAACTTCTAAAATTCATATCTTGAGTTGTAGACCTCCAAAAATTATGATCCGAATGTCATAATTAAGCTCTCGGAAAACTCTACAACTTTCATTAAGGACTCTTCTTCAGAAAACGCCTTTTTGACTAGCCCGTCGTATCCCGAGTCGTTTACGGGATTTTCCACTTACCGAAATTGATTACCCACTTGACCACCATTTGAGTTGTAGAAGTCCGATTGACGTAATTCAAAGTGCGTTGGAAAGCTCTTTCAATGATCTACAATTTTCATGAAGAAGTCCTCCCCTGAAAATGCCTCTAAGCTGGGTCAAATCTCCGTCGAAAATTTGTAACGATTTAAGTACTTAGGAAAATTTGCTCCGTTGAACTCGTAAACTTGTGGCATCTTCTTCTAACCCTCTAAACACCTCTTTTAGACCGAAGATATGCATCTACAAGATATCCAAAATATTGCAAAGTGTAACAACATCCAAATAAACATAAAACCAACGATAAAAACACATAAATCAGCCACTTTTGCAATTTATTATCTTTAAAACTCATTTGCTCAATTTATCCTTTTGGCGAGTGATTTTCTATAAAAATCACTAAAACACGGGAGATAATGTTACGAAATAACTCGATAAAAACCATAAAATTAGTCGTAAACAGTGGTCCGGTCCCTATGTTGTGTCAAAAGTCTATCCGTCCGGTGCTATCGAAATCACCCATCCTAAGTTTGGCACGTTCACCACTAATGGCTTGCGGTTGAAAAGGTATGAGCGGTTGCCCTACGATGAAGCACTAGAAATAGTGCATCTTGAAGATCCCGTACCTTGTGATGAATCTTGTAAGTCTTGTCATGGACTTTAAACCTTGACTCGTATAATTCTAAATCCATCTTTCTATCTTTCTACCCTTTCTCGCCTTGTTCCAACGGTATAACTTTGAAAAAGTTGGCACCGTTTAATCCATCTTGTCGAGCCAACGACGTAAAACAAAGGCGCTTGGGGGAGGCAACCCACCATTTCGTAGTTTGTTGAGTTAGTTTGGTGTTTCTAGAGGTCTCGGGGTGGTTAGAATCAAGTGTGGGGTAGAAATCTTGAGTTTTCCTAGTTTACGGTCCAAACGCCCGTTTACCCCTTTCAAACGCGCGTTTGCGGCTTTTTCCTCCCAAACGCGCGTTTAGAACCATTTCAAACGCGCGTTTGGAGCCTCAACTCTCTCGATCGTGAATTCCCTTCCCAAACGCACGTTTCACTGTCAAACGCGCGTTTGGGCATGCGAAACGCGCGTTCCACTCATTCCAAACGCGCGTTTGGACTCATCTTCTTTAAATACCGCCTCCAAACCGGCGTTTCAAAAATCGGATTTTCTCAACCCTAAACGTCCGGCGGCCGCGTTTCAACCCCCTTTCACTCGAAATTCTTCATTTCTCACCCGTTTTTGGCGATTTAAAGCCCATTCAACACCTCTCAATCTCTTCTTTTGATTTCAACAAGCCATTCCAACAACAAATCACCTTTATCCTCGATTTGATCGACATTTTTGGCGATTTTTCACCGAAGTCGAATTTGCTCATTTTCGACGTTTCGAGGCTCGTTCTTCACTCCAAATCATTCCTATCATCTCTCTTAAGCATAGAACAGGTATATTTCGGCTTTACGTTTAAATTTCGGTTAGGGTTAGTTTTTGGCCTATTTTTGGTTTAACGCCCTTTCTCGTATTTATTGTTTATTGATTCAATATCCTGTTTTTGTTTGTTTTGTTTTCTGTGTTGATCGATGGTGAATGGTGTGGCTTGTGTGGGGTGTTTTGTTGTGAATGGTTGGTTTGTTTGAAATCCCGGTTGGACGATAACCGGGTCGGTTTTGATTGTAACTTGATTGTTTGGTGTTGTTCGGTTGGTGTTCATAGAATGAGGGAAACTAAACGAAAGGAAACCGAGGGTAAAGGTAAGGGCAAGCAACCAATGACTAGGCAAGCCCCCAAAAAACAGAAAACCCTAGATTATCCTAGGGTACCTACGAGTGGTATTCGGATTGGTGGTGCAGTTGAGAGTAGAAACCCTCGAGCAATTAGGCCAGCGGGACAGTTGAGGGATGAAACATCTGACGAAGATTTTGAGCCGGATACCGAGGGGAGGAATACGAGTAGTGATAGTGGGGAGGCCACGGACCTTGAGAGCGATGTGCCCTTGGCACATTTGCAAGCCAAAGCTGCTAGGACTAGTGCTCCACCACCTCCTCGAGTGCCCCTCCACGAGTGCTCCCGAGCAAGGCCCTCCTCTAGCTCCCCTCCCGAGGATATTATCCCTTTCGAGCTGCGTTTCAACTCACCGGTTGCCTACTCTAACTATCATGATTATATCGCCGGGAAGAACATGTGTTATGAGAGAGGGGCTAGACCTCAAAACCGTGCCTAAAGAGTTCATCGAAGACTTAATGAAGAGAGGGTGGAATAATCTAATTTATGAACCTGAGGGGCATCTGAATTTGTCAATAGTCCGGGAATGGTATGCAAATTTCAGTGTGGCTAATCTGGAATCCGGGTTTATCAGAGTTAGAGGGATTAATGTTCCGTGGTCGGTCAGGGCTATCAATGATTATTATCGGATACCGGCTTTCGAGGGGCAGGATTATTTAGGTTGGTTTGCGGCGAGGTCACATTGGAATACTACTGAGAATCCAGATCCATTAGAGGAGATGAGGAAAGCAATCAACCCCGACTTACCGTGGATTTCAAAGGGAAGCAATGCAAGAAGTCAGTTGGTGACGACGACTTGGCCAGATATTTGGAGAGTAAAAGCTAAGTTTTCTCAAAACCGTCTACTACCGAAGGACAACATCACGCACTTCCACATTAAGGATTTGCAACTGTTGTATGCTCTACACTATGATCTGAAGGTAGACGTTGGGAAAACCATCTTTGAGGAATTTAGAGAAAATCAAAAGGTTAAGCGTCGGATGATTATGTGCCCCTACCTCATCTTTGGTTTGTGCAAGGGAGCGTTGGTAAAGGAGTATCCTGATGATCGATTCCCGAGGAAGAAGAATCTGCCTGTGGTACCGAGGCCGTTTAACGCCCGCACTGCTTCTAACCCTCCTAGGCCCACCCCTCGACCCATTCACACCGTCCTCCGCCCTACCACCTCCACTACCTCCACCACCCTACCCATACCTCCTCCTATCATTTCCTCCACTACTACCACTACTATACCCCCACCTCCTCCCTCTACTACTGGACCTTCCACCACACCTTCACCTCTACCTTCTACATCCTCTACCGGGGGCCGTGGCTTAGTGAGAGGCGGGGGCTTCGATTGCACACAAACGAGAGGCGGATGGATAGTCCGAGGGTGACACCGAACGGCATTGTGGAAAATCGGCGGGTATTGGCTCGGGAGAGGCGAGGTTGAGCTTCCCGAGTTGGATCTAGATATCGCACCGTTTCGGTATACCGCGAGAGATTGAGGAGGATTTGCGGCGGATTACGAGAGGAGTCATTCGTAGAGGAGCCGGACGAGGGGTTTGATGATCTTGATTTGGATGATCTGATGGGCACAGTTGCAGCTGGGACAGAGGCAGTGAGGACAGGTGTTGCAGGATCTACACAGACTGAGAGTGCAGCTGCTGTGGTTGCACCAACATCAGGCACACCGGATCCCACCACTGACGTACAGGGACATGGAGCAGACTAGCATGTTTTTCATGCAAATTCTTACTGTATTTACTTACTAGTCTGTCTCTTTTATACTTTGACATTTTACTTACTTTTGACGTTCTTTCATCATACTTTGGACACATTTCACTTTGGCATGCACGTGCACTTATTTTTGAGCCCCCGAGGCTCGCTTGACCGTGTATGTTTTCCTTTTTATTGATTGATACTGTGGGATGACAAGGATGTTTTTATTAGCTTATATTTAATGCATGGATGTTCTGTACTTTATTTTGATTCGATTGTATCCTTCCATTGCATATCCCGTATCCCCCCTCGTTATGCTTTGATCTCGTCACTGTGGCTTAGACTCGTTATTTTATGCACCCGCTTACCCTATTGCTTGCTTTTTAGCATGCGGATTATGTCCCGTGCATGCGCTGTCTTTGTTTCTGTTGATCTCGCTTTAGGTTTCGGGATGGATTCACACGAGGCTATCACGAGTTTCGAGTCACGGTTGCGCCTTTCTGCCGGGTCTTTTGGTCAAACAGCTAAGTCTTTTACGCCCCTTATCTCTCACACACGAGGACAAGTGTTTCGTTTAAGTGTGGGGTGGGGGACTTAGCCGTTTTATTGTTTTTATTGTTGAATGTGCATTATTTGTGGTATACTTAGCTTATGATCGGGCTTGAGTCGATTCTTGGGTGATTTTAAAATTTTTCAAGGGTTCCCGACAACCGTGTTGTTTGTGCTATGTCTTTATTCGAGTGGCGCCCACCTTAGTAGGGCCCCGAACGTGTGCACTTCGGTTTGATTTTATCTTGAGAATAGAGTTTATTAATTTCACGTGAAGCTACACTTTGTGCACAATTTGATTACTACCACCTCTCATGTCATCCGGTCTCGAGACGAAATAAAAAGAGTTACCTAAGTAGGACACGGGATGACGGTCATGGCGTCTCTTTGACCCTACCATAGCCAAATAAGCCTAATCTCCAACATTAGACCTTCGTAGCCCCTCTCAGCCTTGATAGAATGGTCTGACCACCATTCGTTTTATAGCCGTTTTGTTACGTAGTCAGAAACCTACCCTGAGCTTAATTTTTGGTCACATTCCCTTCATTCATACCCTACGAGTGGACCTAGTCTTTTGTTAGGCCACACTTGCTAAGGCAAGTGTGGGGTGGGGGAAATGATGTTTTCTTGTATGGAGCTATAAGGAGAAGAGGAGCTCATTTGGGCTTAGTGTTTGGGTTTGGCCCAAAAAGAAAAGAGAAATCTGTGAAAAAAAAAAAGAAAAAAAAAAAAAAGAAGAGAACTCGATCAATCAAAGTTCAAAATAAATTAGAAAGTTCTCAAATGAATAAAAGTTTGGAGTTTATAAAATAAAGGGTTGGAATCAAAGTAATGAGCTCAAAGTTATACGTATGATGTTGGAGTTGGGATAGTGAGATAGGTGCTAATGTATTCGACCTCGCCTTATGAAACTTGAAACATAGTTGAATTAGGCAATGAGTTCGGGTATGTCAGTATCCTATGGTTCCCAAAGTTGTATAATAATCAAAAGGAGTTTGGATGGTTTGTATGGTAGAGATAAGGTGGTACACTTGTTGATTAGGTTCACTCGTACTTCTTTTTCTCCAGTTCCCAAAATATCCTTTTCGATTAACCGGAATTACCCTAGCCTAACATTATAACCCTTCAAGTCCTACCCGATTGTGTCCAAACTTAGTAGCCTTGATTTGTGGAGAGGATGGTTGATATGAGACGGTTGGTAGACTTTTCGGCCGGGATTCAAGCCCGACAATCTTTTTGAACACTTGAATGTAGCTCGGCACCACACACTCTATTCTTTTGATAACGTTGTACCGGTGTGTGTATGTTCGTTCGTCTTACTTCGTGGTTACCTCGAGGGTAAGGATAGTAGCACCTACGTCACAATGTTGAATCCCTTGGTTTGTTTTAAAACGCCTAGGTTACTCGAGGGCGAGCAAAGGCTACGTGTGGGGTGGTTGATGGGAGTCAACTTTACGTGACTCCGGTGCATTAATTACCCCCGCTTATCACACTTTCAGCAAAATTTTGGGTAAATTAGACCATTTTCGGGGTGATATCGTGAGCTTATGGCACGGGGAACGAATCCGTCACTTTGATGAATTCATACCCCTTTTTGTTATTATTAACCCCATTCCCGAGCACTTTTACCCTCCGGAATTGTTTGGATGTTTGTGGTTGTTTATGATATTGAAGGGTATTGGTGTCTCGAGGACCCGGAAGATGACAATTTGTGGTGAAAAAGCATAACCGAGGCAAGACGAGGGTCAAAAAGGGAGAAAAGTGAAGACTGGGGGAAACAGGGGTTCGAACGCGCGTTTGAACCCTCCAAACGCACGTTCCACACACCAAACGCGCGTTTGAATCCCTAAACGCGCGTTCCAGAAGTTCAGATTTGGTTCAGAGTTGAAGCCCTCTAAACGCACGTTTGGAAACCAGGCCAACCGCGCGTTCCAAGATCCTAAACGCGCGTTTGAACCTTCCTAAACGCGCGTTCCAGATGAAGAACAATCAAGCCCTGCCCAGAAATTATGTGTAACGCACGTTTCAGCCAAGCGAAACGCGCGTTTGAAGATGCCAAACGCCCGTTCCAACCCTCTAAACGCGCGTTTGGACCATTTTTGCAAACAGATTTTCTCTTCACCTATAAATACCCCCCTTAGACATTTTCTTAGATATCAAGCTTTTCTTAGCAAAACTCTACCCATCTTTTGCTCGAATTTTGTAATAGCTTAGAATACTCTCTCTTAGTGTAAATCAACAATATCTTAGCATAATCTTTCCATTTCTTAGCTTAGATTTTCATTCCAAACACTAAGAGACCACCTTTTAATTACTTCTCTATTTTGTACTTTTTGGATCTAATCTCGAATTTCGCAATTTTATGGTATATCTCTCTTCTCTTTTACTTGTTATGGCTCTTATTTTGTTTTATGCATGTTTTGATTAATATAATGTGTAGCTAAACATCTTCATAGCCAAATCATGTGAAATTTAGTGAAATCACCCTTTGGGTGATGAAATTGGGAGTGGGTAGTGCTTTTTATTGTTGTTCCTTGCGTATTTCACGTCTTAGAACTCGTTATAACGGATTTGGGCTAGATTGATCGCCTAGGTCAAAAATCACACACATCACTCTTGAGAGTTGTTCGTAGAGAGAGGGGTGTGGGAAAAGGGTTCTAGGATCGCATTGTAGTGCGAGGCTACTCGTTTTCAACGTTTACACGGCTCTTGTGCATGATTGTCTTGTGGAGGAATCTCTCTTAGGATAGGTTAGTTGACTTGACATAAGGTGTTGGGGAAGAGTTGTTCAGACCTTAGCACCGGGATTAGGAGCACGTACCCGTGAAATTGAATGCAAGAGTTCGTCGTTATTGCACACTCCCGGTTTTGTCTTTCCTTTGGGTGATATTAGCTATTTTGATCATGGTTCGGCTATGTCTCTTTAATTATCTTTAAAACCGAGTAGTTTAATCTTCTTTCTCTCTTTTTATCTTTAGACTCGTTATTTAGATTCACTTAGTGCCGTTGTAGTAAACAAAACCTTAAGAACCTTGATCACTTAGACTAAGCATTACGTTCACTTTGGTACTTGCAAGCACGATTCCTTTGGGTTCGACCTCGGACTCCTGTAGCTTTACTCGCAATCGACCCGGTCCACTGCCGGTTAGAGAGCTTGTTTAATCACCGTTGTCTTGAGTATTTTATGAATTTGTTTGGTGAAAATAACGCTCATCAAAGGACAACTCGTTACCAGAGAAAAACACGAATTTGAACTCGTTAATACGAAGAAAACATGAATTCGAACTTGTTACCAAAGATAAAACACAAATTTCTACTCGTTATAATGGGAAAACACAAATTTCCGGCGATGTCCACTCGTTATCAGAGAAAAAACCTTTTTTTCTTCAAGGACAACTCGTTACCAGAGAAAAACACGAATTTGAACTCGTTAATATGATGAAAACATGAATTCGAACTCGTTACCAAAGATAAAACAAAAATTTCTACTCGTCATAAAGGGAAAACACAAATTTCCGGCGATGTCCACTCGTTATCGAGAAAAACCTTTTTTTCTTCAAGGACAACTCGTTACCGAGAGAAAAACACGAATTTGAACTCGTTAATATGAAGAAAACATGAATTCGAACTCGTTACCAAAGATAAAACACAAATTTCTACTCGTTATAAAGGGAAAACACAAATTTCCGGCGATGTCCACTCGTTATCGAGAAAAAACCTTTTTTCTTCAAGGACAACTCGTTACCAGAGAAAAACACGAATTTGAACTCGTTAATATGAAGAAAACATGAATTCGAACTCGTTACCAAAGATAAAAATCAAATTTCTACTCGTTATAAAGGGAAAACACAAATTTCCGGCGATGTCCACTCGTTATCAGAGAAAAAACCTTTTTTCTACAAGGACAACTCGTTACCAGAGAAAAACACGAATTTGAACTCGTTAATATGAAGAAAACATGAATTCGAACTCGTTACCAAAGATAAAACACGAATTTCTACTCGTTATAAAGGGAAAACACAAATTTCCGGCGATGTCCACTCGTTATGAGAGAAAAAACCTTTTTTTCTCCAAGGACAACTCGTTACCAGAGAAAAACACGAATTTGAACTCGTTAATATGAAGAAAACATGAATTCGAACTCGTTACCAAAGATAAAACACAAATTTCTACTCGTTATAAAGGAAAACATAAATTTCCGGCGATGTCCACTCGTTATCAGAGAAAAAACCTTTTTTTCTTCAAAGACAACTCGTTACCAGAGAAAAACACGAATTTGAACTCGTTAATATGAAGAAAACATGAATTCGAACTCGTTACCAAAGATAAAAATCAAATTTCTACTCGTTATAAAGGGAAAACACAAATTTCCGGCGATGTCCACTCGTTATCAGAGAAAAAACCTTTTTTCTTCAAGGACAACTCGTTACTAGAGAAAAACACGAATTTGAACTCGTTAATATGAAGAAAACATGAATTCGAACTCGTTACCAAAGATAAAACACGAATTTCTACTCGTTATAAAGGGAAAACACAAATTTCCGGCGATGTCCACTCGTTATCAGAGAAAAAACCCTTTTTTCTTCAAGGACAACTCGTTACCAGAGAAAAACACGAATTTGAACTCGTTAATATGAAGAAAACATAAATTCGAACTCGTTACCAAAGAAAAAAAACAAATTTCTACTCGTTATAAAGGGAAAACACAAATTTCCGGCGATGTCCACTCGTTATCAGAGAAAAAACCATTTTTTCAGCAAGGACAACTCGTTACCAGAGAAAAACACGAATCTGAACTCGTTAATATGAAGAAAACATGAATTCGAACTCGTTACCAAAGATAAAACACAAATTTCTACTCGTTATAATGGGAAAACACAAATTTCCGGCGATGTCCACTCGTTATCAGAGAAAAAACCTTTTTTTCTTCAAGGACAACTCGTTACCAGAGAAAAACACGAATTTGAACTCGTTAATATGAAGAAAACATGAATTCGAACTCGTTACCAAAGATAAAACACAAATTTCTACTCGTTATAAAAGGAAAACACAAATTTCCGGCGATGTCCACTCGTTATCAGAGAAAAAACCTTTTTTTCTTCAAGGACAACTCGTTACCAGAGAAAAACACGAATTTGAACCCGTTAATATGAAGAAAACATGAATTCGAACTCGTTACCAAAGATAAAACACAAATTTCTACTCGTTATAAAGGGAAAACACAAATTTCCGGCGATGTCCACTCGTTATCAGAGAAAAAACCATTTTTTCAGCAAGGACAACTCGTTACCAGAGAAAAACACGAATCGAACTCGTTAATATGAAGAAAACATGAATTCGAACTCGTTACCAAAGATAAAACACAAATTTCTACTCGTTATAAAGAGAAAACACAAATTTCCGGCGATGTCCACTCGTTATCAGAGAAAAAACCTTTTTTCTTCAAGGACAACTCGTTACCAGAGAAAAACACGAATCTGAACTCGTTAATATGAAGAAAACATGAATTCGAACTCGTTACCAAAGAAAAAACACAAATTTCTACTCGTTATAAAGGGAAAACACAAATTTCCGGCGATGTCCACTCGTTATCAGAGAAAAAACCTTTTTTTCTTCAAGAAAAACTCGTTACCAGAGAAAAACACGAATATGAACTCGTTAATATGATGAAAACATGAATTCGAACTCGTTACCAAAGATAAAACAAAAATTTCTACTCGTCACAAAGGGAAAACACAAATTTCCGGCGATGTCCACTCGTTATCAGAGAAAAAACATTTTTTTCTTCAAGGACAACTCGTTACCAGAGAAAAACACGAATTTGAACTCGTTAATATGAAGAAAACTTGAATTCGAACTCGTTACCAAAGAAAAAACACAAATTTCTACTCGTTATAAAGGGAAAACACAAATTTCCGGCGATGTCCACTCGTTATCAGAGAAAAAACCTTTTTTTTTTTCAAGGACAACTCGTTACCAGAGAAAAACACGAATTTGAACTCGTTAATATGAAGAAAACATAAATTCGAACTCGTAACCAACCAAAAAACACAAATTTCTACTCGTTATAAAGGGAAAACACTAATTTCCGGCGATGTCCACTCGTTATCAGAGAAAAAACCTTTTTTTCTTCAAGGAAAACTCGTTACCAGAGAAAAACACGAATCTGAACTCTATAATATGAAGAAAACATGAATTCGAACTCGTTACCAAAGATAAAACACAAATTTCTACTCGTTATAAAGAGAAAACACAAATTTCCGGCGATGTCCACTCGTTATCAGAGAAAAAACCTTTTTTTCTTCAAGGACAACTCGTTACCAGAGAAAAACACGAATTTGAACTCGTTAATATGATGAAAACATGAATTCGAACTCGTTACCAAAGATAAAACAATAATTTCTACTCGTCATAAAGGGAAAACACAAATTTCCGGCGATGTCCACTCGTTATCAGAGAAAAAACCTTTTTCTCTTCAAGGACAACTCGTTACCAGAGAAAAACACGAATCGAACTCGTTAATATAAAGAAAACATGAATTCGAACTCGTTACCAAAGATAAAACACAAATTTCTACTCGTTATAAAGGGAAAACACAAATTTCCGGCGATGTCCACTCGTTATCAGAGAAAAAACCTTTTTTTCTTCAAGGACAACTTGTTACCAGAGAAAAACACGAATTTGAACTCGTTAATATGAAGAAAACTTGAATTCGAACTCGTTACCAAAGATAAAACACAAATTTCTACTCGTTATAAAGGGAAAACACAAATTTCCGGCGATGTCCACTCGTTATCAGAGAAAAAACCTTTTTTTCTTCAAAGACAACTCGTTACCAGAGAAAAACACGAATTTGAACTCGTTAATATGAAGAAAACATGAATTCGAACTCGTTACCAAAGATAAAACCCAAATTTCTACTCGTTATAAAGGGAAAACACAAATTTCCGGCGATGTCCACTCGTTATCAGAGAAAAATCCTTTTTTTCTTCAAGGACAACTTGTTACAAGAGGAAAACACGAATTTGAACTCGTTAATATGAAGAAAACATGAATTCGAACTCGTTACCAAAGATAAAACACAAATTTCTACTCGTTATAAAGGGAAAACACAAATTTCCGGCGATGTCCACTCGTTATAAGAGAAAAAACCTTTTTTTCTTCAAGGACAACTCGTTACCAGAGAAAAACACGAATTTCAACTCGTTAATATGAAGAAAACATGAATTCGAACTCCTTACCAAATATAAAACACAAATTTCTACTCGTTATAAAAGGAAAACACAAATTTCCGGCGATGTCCACTCGTTATTAGAGAAAAAACCTTTTTTCTTCAAGGACAACTCGTTACCAGAGAAAAACACGAATTTGAACACGTTAATATGAAGAAAACATGAATTCGAACTCGTTACCAAAGAAAAAACACAAATTTCTACTCGTCACAAAGGGAAAACAAAAATATCCGGCGATGTCCACTCGTTATCAGAGAAAAAACCTTTTTTTCTTCAAGGACAACTCGTTACCAGAGAAAAACACAAATCTGAACTCGTTAATATGAAGAAAACATGAATTCGAACTCGTTACCAAAGATAAAACACAAATTTCTACTCGTCATAAAGGGAAAACACAAATTTCCGGCGATGTCCACTCGTTATCGAGAAAAAACCTTTTTTTCTTCAAGGACAACTCGTTACCAGAGAAAAACACGAATTTGAACTCGTTAATATGAAGAAAACATGAATTCGAACTCGTTACCAAAGATAAAACTCAAATTTCTACTCGTTATAAAAGGAAAACACAAATTTCCGGCGATGTCCACTCGTTATTAGAGAAAAAACCTTTTTTTCTTCAAGGACAACTCGTTACCAGAGAAAAACACGAATTTGAACTCGTTAATATGAAGAAAACATGAATTCGAACTCGTTACCAAAGATAAAACACAAATTTCTACTCGTTATAAAGGGAAAACACAAATTTCCGGCGATGTCCACTCGTTATCAGAGAAAAATCCTTTTTTTCTTCAAGGACAACTCGTTACAAGAGGAAAACATGAATTTGAACTCGTTAATATGAAGAAAACATGAATTCGAACTCGTTACCAAAGATAAAACATAAATTTCTACTCGTTATAAAGGGAAAACACAAATTTCCGGCGATGTCCACTCCTTATCAGAGAAAAAACCTTTTTTTCTTCAAGGACAACTCGTTACCAGAGAAAAACACGAATTTGAACTCGTTAATATGAAGAAAACATGAATTCGAACTCGTTACCAAAGATAAAACACAAATTTCTAATCGTCACAAAGGGAAAACACAAATTTCCGGCGATGTCCACTCGTTATCAGAGAAAAAACCTTTTTTTCTTCAAGGACAACTCGTTACCACAGAAAAACACGAATTTGAACTCGTTAATATGAAGAAAACATGAATTCGAACTCATAACCAAAGATAAAACACAAATTTCTACTCGTTATAAAAGGAAAACACAAATTTCCGGCGATGCCCACTCGTTATCGAGAAAAAACCTTTTTTTTCTTCAAGGACAACTCGTTACCGAGAGAAAAACACGAATTTGAACTCGTTAATATGAAGAAAACATAAATTCGAACTCGTTACCAAAGATAAAACACAAATTTCTACTCGTTATAATGGGAAAACACAAATTTCCGGCGATGTCCACTCGTTATCAGAGAAAAAACCATTTTTTCAGCAAGGACAACTCGTTACCAGAGAAAAACACGAATCAGAACTCGTTAATATGAAGAAAACATGAATTCGAACCCGTTACCAAAGATAAAACACAAATTTCTACTCGTTATAAATGGACAACACAAATTTCCGGCGATGTCCACTCGTTATCAGAGAAAAAACCTTTTTTTCTTCAAGGACAACTCGTTACCAGAGAAAAACACGAATTTGAACTCGTTAATATGAAGAAAACATGAATTCGAACTCGTTACCAAAGATAAAACACAAATTTCTACTCGTTATAAAAGGAAAACACAAATTTCCGGCGATGTCCACTCGTTATTAGAGAAAAAACCTTTTTTTCTTCAAGGACAACTCGTTACCAGAGAAAAACACGAATTTGAACACGTTAATATGAAGAAAACATGAATTCGAACTCGTTACCAAAGAAAAAACACAAATTTCTACTCGTCACAAAGGGAAAACAAAAATATCCGGCGATGTCCACTCGTTATCAGAGAAAAAACCTTTTTTTCTTCAAGGACAACTCGTTACCAGAGAAAAACACAAATCTGAACTCGTTAATATGAAGAAAACATGAATTCGAACTCGTTACCAAAGATAAAACACAAATTTCTACTCGTCATAAAGGGAAAACACAAATTTCCGGCGATGTCCACTCGTTATCAGAGAAAAAACCTTTTTTTCTTCAAGGACAACTCATTACCAGAGAAAAACACGAATTTGAACTCGTTAATATGAAGAAAACATGAATTCGAACTCGTTACCAAAGATAAAACACAAATTTCTACTCGTTATAAAAGGAAAACACAAATTTCCGGCGATGTCCACTCGTTATTAGAGAAAAAACCTTTTTTTCTTCAAGGACAACTCGTTACCAGAGAAAAACACGAATTTGAACACGTTAATATGAAGAAAACATGAATTCGAACTCGTTACCAAAGAAAAAACACAAATTTCTACTCGTTATAATGGGAAAACACAAATTTCCGGCGATGTCCACTCGTTATCAGAGAAAAAACCATTTTTTTCAGCAAGGACAACTCGTTACCAGAGAAAAACACGAATCTGAACTCGTTAATATGAAGAAAACATGAATTCGAACTCGTTACCAAAGATAAAACACAAATTTCTACTCGTTATAAAGGGAAAACACAAATTTCCGGCGATGTCCACTCGTTATCAAAGAAAAAATTTCTTCAAGGACAACTCGTTACCAGAGAAAAACACGAATTTGAACTCGTTAATATGAAGAAAACTTGAATTCGAACTCGTTACCAAAGATTAAACAAAAATTTCTACTCATTATAATGGGAAAACACAAATTTCCGGCGATGTCCACTCGTTATCAGAGAAAAAACCTTTTTTTCTTCAAGGACAACTCGTTACCAGAGAAAAACACGAATTTGAACTCGTTAATATGAAGAAAACATGAATTCGAACTCGTTACCAAAGATAAAACACAAATTTCTACTCGTTATAAAGGGAAAACACAAATTTCCGGCGATGTCCACTCGTTATCAGAGAAAAATCCTTTTTTTCTTCAAGGACAACTCGTTACAAGAGGAAAACTTGAATTTGAACTCTTTAATATGAAGAAAACATGAATTCGAACTCGTTACCAAAGATAAAACATAAATTTCTACTCGTTATAAAGGGAAAACACAAATTTCCGGCGATGTCCACTCGTTATCGAGAAAAAACCTTTTTTTCTTCAAGGACAACTCGTTACCAGAGAAAAACACGAATTTGAACTCGTTAATATGAAGAAAACATGAATTCGAACTCGTTACCAAAGATAAAACACAAATTTCTACTCGTTATAAAGGGAAAACACAAATTTCCGGCGATGCCCACTCGTTATCAGAGAAAAAACCTTTTTTTCTTTAAGGACAACTCGTTACCAGAGAAAAACACGAATTTGAACTCGTTAATATGAAGAAAACATGAATTCGAACTCGTTACCAAAGATAAAACACAAATTTCTACTCGTTATAAAGGGAAAACACAAATTTCCGGCGATGTCCACTCGTTATCAGAGAAAAAACCTTTTTTTCTTCAAGGACAACTCGTTACCAGAGAAAAACACGAATTTGAACTCGTTAATATGAAGAAAACATGAATTCGAACTCGTTACCAAAGAAAAAACACAAATTTCCGGCGATGTCCACTCGTTATCAGAGAAAAAACCATTTTTTCAGCAAGGACAACTCGTTACTAGAGAAAAACACGAATCGAACTCGTTAATATGAAGAAAACATGAATTCGAACTCGTTACCAAAGATAAAACACAAATTTCTACTCGTTATAATGGGAAAACACAAATTTCCGGCGATGTCCACTCGTTATCAGAGAAAAAACCTTTTTTTCTTCAAGGACAACTCGTTACCAGAGAAAAACATGAATTTGAACTCGTTAATATGAAGAAAACATGAATTCGAACTCGTTACCAAAGATAAAACACAAATTTCTACTCGTTATAAAGGGAAAACACAAATTTCCGGCGATGTCCACTCGTTATTAGAGAAAAAACCATTTTTACAGCAAGGACAACTCGTTACCAGAGAAAAACACGAATCTGAACTCGTTAATATGAAGAAAACATGAATTCTAACCCGTTACCAAAGATAAAACACAAATTTCTACTCGTTATAAAGGGAAAACACAAATTTCCGGCGATGTCCACTCGTTATCAGAGAAAAAACCTTTTTTTCTTCAAGGACAACTCGTTACCAGAGAAAAACACGAATTTGAACTCGTTAATATGAAGAAAACATGAATTCGAACTCGTTACCAAAGAAAAAACACAAATTTCCGGCGATGTCCACTCGTTATCAGAGAAAAAACCATTTTTTCAGCAAGGACAACTCGTTACCAGAGAAAAACACGAATCTGAACTCGTTAATATGAAGAAAACATGAATTCGAACTCGTTACCAAAGATAAAACACAAATTTCTACTCGTTATAATGGGAAAACACAAATTTCCGGCGATGTCCACTCGTTATCAGAGAAAAAACCTTTTTTTCTTCCAGGACAACTCGTTACCAGAGAAAAACACGAATTTGAACTCGTTAATATGAAGAAAACATGAATTCGAACTCGTTACCAAAGATAAAACACAAATTTCTACTCGTTATAAAAGGAAAACACAAATTTCCGGCGATGTGCACTCGTTATCAGAGAAAAAACCTTTTTTTCTTCAAGGACAACTCGTTACCAGAGAAAAACATGAATTTGAACTCGTTAATATGAAGAAAACATGAATTCGAACTCGTTACCAAAGATAAAACACAAATTTCTACTCGTTATAAAGGGAAAACACAAATTTCCGGCGATGTCCACTCGTTATTAGAGAAAAAACCATTTTTACAGCAAGGACAACTCGTTACCAGAGAAAAACACGAATCTGAACTCGTTAATATGAAGAAAACATGAATTCTAACCCGTTACCAAAGATAAAACACAAATTTCTATTCGTTATAAAGGGAAAACACAAATTTCCGGCGATGTCCACTCGTTATCAGAGGAAAAAACCTTTTTTTCTTCAAGGACAACTCGTTACAAGAGAAAAACACGAATTTGAACTCGTTAATATGAAGAAAACAAGAATTCGAACTCGTTACCAAAGAAAAAACACAAATTTCTACTCGTTATAAAGGGAAAACACAAATTTCCGGCGATGTCCACTCGTTATCAGAGAAAAAACCATTTTTTCAGCAAGGACAACTCGTTACCAGTGAAAAACACGAATCGAACTCGTTAATATGAAGAAAACATGAATTCGAACTCGTTACCAAAGATAAAACACAAATTTCTACTCGTTATAAAGGGAAAACACAAATTTCCGGCGATGTCCACTCGTTATCTGAGAAAAAACCTTTTTTTCTTCAAGGAAACTCGTTACCCAGAGAAAAACACGAATTTCAACTCGTTAATATGAAGAAAACATGAATTCGAACTCGTTACCAAAGATAAAACACAAATTTCTACTCGTTATAAAGGGAAAACACAAATTTCCGGCGATGTCCACTCGTTATCCGAGAAAAAACCTTTTTTTCTTCAAGGACAACTCGTTACCAGAGAAAAACACGAATTTCAATTCGTTAATATGAAGAAAACATGAATTCGAACTCGTTACCAAAGATAAAACACAAATTTCTACTCGTTATAAAGGGAAAACACAAATTTTCGGCGATGTCCACTCGTTATCAGAGAAAAAACCTTTTTTTCTTCAAGGACAACTCGTTACCAGAGAAAAACACGAATTTGAACTCGTTAATATGAAGAAAACATGAATTTGAACTCGTTACCAAAGATAAAACACAAATTTCTACTCTTTATAAAGGGAAAACACAAATTTCCGGCGATGTCCACTCGTTATCAGAGAAAAAACCTTTTTTTCTTCAAGGACAAATCGTTACCAGAGAAAAACACGAATTTGAACTCGTTAATATGAAGAAAACTTGAATTCGAACTCGTTACCAAAGATAAAACACAAATTTCTACTCGTTATAAAGGGAAAACACAAATTTCCGGCGATGTCCACTCATTATCAGAGAAAAAACATTTTTTCTTCAAGGACAACTCGTTACCAGAGAAAAACACGAATTTGAACTCGTTAATATGAAGAAAACATGAATTCGAACTCGTTACCAAAGATAAAACACAAATTTCTACTCGTTATAAAGGGAAAACACAAATTTCCGGCGATGTCCACTCGTTATCAGAGAAAAATCCTTTTTTTCTTCAAGGACAACTCGTTACAAGAGGAAAACACGAATATGAACTCGTTAATATGAAGAAAACATGAATTCGAACTCGTTACCAAAGATAAAACACAAATTTCTACTCGTTATAAAGGGAAAACACAAATTTCCGGCGATGTCCACTCGTTATCAGAGAAAAAACCTTTTTTTCTTCAAGGACAACTCGTTACCAGAGAAAAACACGAATTTCAACTCGTTAATATGAAGAAAACATGAATTCGAACTCGTTACCAAAGATAAAACACAAATTTCTACTCGTTATAAAGGGAAAACACAAATTCCCGGCGATGTCCACTCGTTATCGAGAAAAAACCTTTTTTTCTTCAAGGACAACTCGTTACCAGTGAAAAACACGAATTTCAATTCGTTAATATGAAGAAAACATGAATTCGAACTCGTTACCAAAGATAAAACACAAATTTCTACTCGTTATAAAGGGAAAACACAAATTTCCGGCGATGTCCACTCGTTATCAGAGAAAAAACCTTTTTTTCTTCAAGTACAACTCGTTACCAGAGAAAAACACGAATTTGAACTCGTTAATATGAAGAAAACATGAATTCGAACTCGTTACCAAAGATAAAACACAAATTTCTACTCGTTATAAAGGGAAAACACAAATTTCCGGCGATGTCCATTCGTTATCAGAGAAAAAACCTTTTTTTCTTCAAGGACAACTCGTTACCAGAGAAAAACACGAATTTGAACTCGTTAATATGAAGAAAACATGAATTCGAACTCGTTACCAAAGATAAAACACAAATTTCTACTCGTTATAAAGGGAAAACACAAATTTCCGGCGATGTCCACTCGTTATCAGAGAAAAAACCTTTTGTTTTCAAGGACAACTCGTTAGCGAGAGAAAAACACGAATTTGAACTCGTTAATATGAAGAAAACATGAATTCGAACTCGTTACCAAAGATAAAACACAAATTTCTACTCGTTATAAAGGGAAAACACAAATTTCCGGCGATGTCCACTCGTTATCAGAGAAAAAACCTTTTTTTCTTCTAGGACAACTCGTTACCAGAGAAAAACACGAATTTGAACTCGTTAATATGATGAAAACATGAATTCGAACTCGTTACCAAAGATAAAACAAAAATTTCTACTCGTCATAAAGGGAAAACACAAATTTCTGGCGATGTCCACTCGTTATCAGAGAAGAAACCTTTTTTTCTTCAAGGACAACTCGTTACCAGAGAAAAACACGAATTTGAACTCGTTAATATGAAGAAAACATGAATTCAAACTCGTTATGTAGTACCCTACTCCCGACCCCTAGATCCACTGGGGTCATTCTAGGAGGGGTTGCGAAGCTCTCGCCGCGACTTCAATAACTAGACTAAAAATCCCAAGATAATCAAACTAATCCACAATTTAACATAATAAATCCACAAGTTAATTTTACATCAATCCTGTAATTATTTCCATTACAAAATATTACAAACCATAAAATTACAAAAAAAACTCCTTAAAATAAACCGAGATACCAACCAAAAACATTAATTTCAATTTCCTCGGATCTCGATCAATAACATCTCTTATAATATTCATTCCCCTCGATCATTAACTTGTAACCTGTATTTATAATTATGGAAGAAAAAAAAAAACAAAACAAAACAGAGAAACATGGAAAACGAGGCGTCAGCAAAGGGTTGGTATGAGCCACGTGTGCAAGTGTTATACTATATATATATATAAATATAAAAACAACTTTTATAAAAATTTGCAGCGGAAACCTTTATTAATCTTGCAAAACGAGTTAGTAAGACAGAGATAATAAGTCAATTTTAAAAGTTTATAGTGCACGAGCATTAAAGAGAAACATGTCGAGTTTATTTTACAAGCACCAGCTTTGGCCGAGCCGATGAGTCAAGTACCGCCCTAACACCGTTTTACCATATGGATTTCAACCGCACTCCACGAGAACTAGCCATGCCTGACAACTCCGGCCGATTGTCAGGGAAAAGGAATCAACCTTCGCCGTGCAAACCTCCTACACAGTTCCAACCCAACCCTATCCATGCCCAGGACCCACGCACCAACCGTCAGCCCTTGCTTTCCCGGCTGTAGCATGAATCTTCGGGGAAAAGGTACCGTCCCCACTCTTACGAGCGAGCACTCTAGCTACTGTCGGAAAGACTTCGAGTCAAGAGGCCCCGAGACCGGTGACTAGCCGTTCTCCTAGAGCAGTAACTCTAATCCCCCTAGCCACCAGAGCTTTGACACTTTCGTGCCACGAGCGAGCGAGCGAGCGAGCAAGTATTATCCGTCAATTCCAAGTATCAGTTTTATTTATTTATAAAAATGTGCACTAGCTCAAATCAAGTCGTTTAATTTTTAAAAAAATCATTTGAAAATGACTTCCGAGTTTAAAAGTTCATTCGATATATACACAAAATATTTAAAAATAATAGAAAACACACTTTTGGCTTTATATCAAAATAAAAGACTCACATTTGGTTCTGATAATAAATTATTTATTTTGTTGGGGCGAATGATACATCCTCGTTCCTTTGCAAAACGTCAACAAAGTGAATTGACACAACTTAATACTCGTCCAACCTTCTTGTTTATACGAAATAATCCTCCAAAAATGGAACATATATGAAATAAAAGTCGTGATATAAACCACTTAATAAAGATGCAAGTTGATGAAGTTCATTTTGAGCTGCTATGGTAGATGGAAATGGTTGAAAGTAGAGGCTGGTAGGCGGCAACCGGGATGGACGAACATATTTTTATGATCTTTGATTAGCTCGATTGTGATTTCAGCTACCGACAATGGAGATTGAGACAAAAGAAGACAGAAATATGAATAGCTTGAAAATCGGTGGAGGAAAATATGTATTTATATATCCTTTTGAAGTTTGATGCTCATAGTGGGAAGTGGCAAATGGAGAAGCATGATCTTATTAACTTTGATAAAAAAAAAAAAAGAGAAATGCACAAAAGAAGATGGCAGGAGACTTTTGGCTTCTTTTTGAATATATATATAAGTAGTATATATATATCGGCAATACTAATATTTATTATATATCCCTTAGAGTTAATACTCCAAAGTCTTCAATTAATCACTCCAGTATGTAACGTAATAAAAGATTATTAACTACAGATCACTTTGCAAACGGACGACTGTTATTATCTTTAATTTAAGTATAAGTAATGCACAATTTTTGTCTAATAATAATATTTAATCTAGAAAATTAATTTGTAAAAAATATCACAAATTATCTATTGAAACAAATTTCAAGACTACTACCAAAACCTACGTTAATAGTGATTATAAAATATATTTGTTTAAGATAATATGAATTAAAGTGATAAAAAAAAAAAAGTTGCGTCCTTATTGTGTAACTGGTCACTACTACGACCGATTATTATTATTATTTTTGACAAATATATCCTTTTCGTTTTATGCCATAAAATTTGGGGCGTTACAATTCTCCCCCCCTTAAAAAAAAGTTCGTCCTCGAACTTCCCTCTCCTTATAATGTATTCCACACCTATACCCACATTGATATTAACCCTTAAGATGAAGTTTTTAGGGTATCGAGTCGGGTTTCGATCCCGGGAATGTGGGTGTCGGCCCACCTAATCCTTGTCACAAGTCTTACTCAACACTATATTCCACGCATGAAAAGATAACCCCAAATCACCACCACGACCTTTAAATAATGTAACCCAAAATTCCCTAAAAGATCCAATGAGTAGAAGGACTAGTGTTTCACACTTCTGTATCAGTATAAAATTAATGATCAAAGAAACATTTTCTTTCTTTGAAAAAAAAAACAGCAGGACTTAAAAAAACGAAAATGATAGTATTCAAACGTTTATATATATAGTTTCAAAAACAATATTCTATTATGAACTGTCGGAAAAAAAAAAAAAAATTTACTCTATTATGAAAAATATGGGTATTGATATTTCAAAGTACTCGTTGTATTCAGTAATCTTGTTTGTATAATATAATTCCAAGAAATAGTGAGTAGCTGAGTTACATTGTATAAAACCTTTTATTCATCTATCCATAAATTTTATTTAAACGATTTTTTTTTTCCAAAACATAATAACCACATTTGAAATAACTTTATTTATATGAAATAAATGCAGATAAAGCATGGTTTTGATGCATTTCATAATATATACCGTAAATATAAGGAATTTAAAAGTTGGTCCTTTTCGAATCATATATACGTGTGTGAAACACTTGCGTCGTTATCCCGGATTAAAACTTAACATAGACAATGTCTAAATATCACAACTTATGCACTAATATCAAGTTCATACCTTATTGTCTCATAGTTTCACATGATCATACTTAGTTCTAATAATCATTTCACTAAACCAATTCTGAAAATCATTTCCTTTTTTTTTTTTTTTTTTTTTTCAACTGTCGATTCATCCTTCTAGCCAAAACAGATCATTTAGTATCGAGCGTGAGTTTATTTTACCGAGTATAAAAATGTTCTAAAGCTCTTAAATCTTTTATAGAAAAATAAATCTAGACATTTCTATTTGTTGTATTTATATAACATATTTTAAATATTTACTAACAAATATTTGTTCCAAATAAATTTAATATACAACTACCAGATATAATATATATACATTATTTCAGTTAAAAAAAATACAGAACTAAAAGATATGTTTTAGTTGTAGGTGTCATGTGCAAAACTAACGTTAAAGTCTCGGATCAAATAAAATATTTAATACTTAACATCAACAGTTTCTATGTGTGGCGACTTATGTTGAAGTATAATTCACTTAACAATCAAACTCCTCACCTTTAGTGGCTTTCTAATTATAACTTGATTAATCCTAGTCACAAAGATCATATCCTTAGAAAAGTTCTAAAAGTTCATTTCCTGATTTCTATCAACTATCGCACTCATCCACTTAGGCTAGGTTCTTTAGTCATAATAATCATTTCACTAAGTCAATTCTAGAGATTTATATCCTATTTTTGTTAACAGTCGCGTTTCGCTCCTTGCTAGACCATGTCCTTTAGTCTAACATGTCCAAAAATCATTCCCTTATTCAACTCACAAGAAACTAACCTTGCTCGATACCACCCGTAGTACACTCTACTCCCGACCCCTGCGTCCACCTGGGGTCATTCTAGGAGGGTTGCGAAGCTCTCGCCGCGACTTCAATAACTAGACTAAAAATCCCAAGATAATCAAACTAATCCACAATTTAACATAATAAATCCACAAGTTAATTTTACATCAATCCTGTAATTATTTCCATTACAAAATATTACAAACCATAAAATTACAAAAAAACTCCTTAAAATAAACCGAGATACCAACCAAAAACATTAATTTCAATTTCCTCGGATCTCGATCAATAACATCTCTTATAATATTCATTCCCCTCGATCATTAACTTGTAACCTGTATTTATAATTATGGAAGAAAAAAAAAACAAAACAAAACAGAGAAACATGGAAAACGAGGCGTCAGCAAAGGGTTGGTATGAGCCACGTGTGCAAGTGTTATACTATATATATATATAAATATAAAAACAACTTTTATAAAAATTTGCAGCGGAAACCTTTATTAATCTTGCAAAACGAGTTAGTAAGACAGAGATAATAAGTCAATTTTAAAAGTTTATAGTGCACGAGCATTAAAGAGAAACATGTCGAGTTTATTTTACAAGCACCGCTTTGGCCGAGCCGATGAGTCAAGTACCGCCCTAACACCGTTTTACCATATGGATTTCAACCGCACTCCACGAGAACTAGCCATGCGACAACTCCGGCCGATTGTCGGGGAAAAGGAATCAACCTTCGCCGTGCAAACCTCCTACACGGTTCCGGCCAACCCTATCCATGCCCAGGACCCACGCACCAACCGTCGCCCTTGCTTTCCCGGCCGTAGCATGAATCTTCGGGGAAAAGGTACCGTCCCCACTCTTACGAGCGAGCACTCTAGCTATCGTCGGAAAGACTTCGAGTCAAGAGGCCCCGAGACCGGTGACTAGCCGTTCTCCTAGAAAGCAAGTAACTCTAATCCCCCTAGCCACCGAGCTTTGACACTTTCGTGCCACGAGCGAGCGAGCGAGCGAGTTACAAAGTATTATCCGTCAATTCCAAGTATCGCTTTATTTATTTATAAAAATGTGCACTAGCTCAAATCAAGTCGTTTAATTTTTAAAAAAATCATTTGAAAATGACTTCCGAGTTTAAAAGTTCATTCGATATATACACAAAATATTTAAAAATAATAGAAAACACACTTTTGGCTTTATATCAAAATAAAAGACTCACATTTGGTTCTGATAATAAATTATTTATTTTGTTGGGGCGAATGATACATCCTCGTTCCTTTGCAAAACGTCAACAAAGTGAATTGACACAACTTAATACTCGTCCAACCTTCTTGTTTATACGAAATAATCCTCCAAAAATGGAACATATATGAAATAAAAGTCGTGATATAAACCACTTAATAAAGATGCAAGTTGATGAAGTTCATTTTGAGCTGCTATGGTAGATGGAAATGGTTGAAAGTAGAGGCTGGTAGGCGGCAACCGGGATGGACGAACATATTTTTATGATCTTTGATTAGCTCGATTGTGATTTCAGCTACCGACAATGGAGATTGAGACAAAAGAAGACAGAAATATGAATAGCTTGAAAATCGGTGGAGGAAAATATGTATTTATATATCCTTTTGAAGTTTGATGCTCATAGTGGGAAGTGGCAAATGGAGAAGCATGATCTTATTAACTTTGATAAAAAAAAAAGAAGAGAAATGCACAAAAGAAGATGGCAGGAGACTTTTGGCTTCTTTTTGAATATATATATAAGTAGTATATATATATCGGCAATACTAATATTTATTATATATCCCTTAGAGTTAATACTCCAAAGTCTTCAATTAATCACTCCAGTATGTAACGTAATAAAAGATTATTAACTACAGATCACTTTGCAAACGGACGACTGTTATTATCTTTAATTTAAGTATAAGTAATGCACAATTTTTGTCTAATAATAATATTTAATCTAGAAAATTAATTTGTAAAAAATATCACAAATTATCTATTGAAACAAATTTCAAGACTACTACCAAAACCTACGTTAATAGTGATTATAAAATATATTTGTTTAAGATAATATGAATTAAAGTGATAAAAAAAAAAGTTGCGTCCTTATTGTGTAACTGGTCACTACTACGACCGATTATTATTATTATTTTTGACAAATATATCCTTTTCGTTTTATGCCATAAAATTTGGGGCGTTACACGTTACCAAAGATAAAACACAAATTTCTACTCGTTATAAAGGGAAAACACAAATTTCCGGCGATGTCCACTCGTTATCAGAGAAAAAACCTTTTTTCTTCAAGGACAACTTGTTACTGAGAAAAACACGAATTCGAACTCGTTAATATGAAGAAAACATGAATTCGAACTCGTTACCAAAGATAAAACACAAATTTCTACTCGTTATAAAGGGAAAACACAAATTTCCGGCGATGTCCACACGTTATCAGAGAAAAAACCTTTTTTTCATCAAGGACAACTCGTTACAAGATAAAAACACGAATTTGAACTCGTTAATATGAAGAAAACTTGAATTCGAACTCGTTACCAAAGATAAAACAAAAATTTCTACTCGTTATAAAGGGAAAACACAAATTTCCGGCGATGTCGACTCGTTATCAAGGAAAAAACCTTTTTTTCTTCAAGGACAACTCGTTACCAGTGAAAAACACGAATTTGAACTCGTTAATATGAAGAAAACATGAATTCGAACTCGTTACCAAAGATAAAACACAAATTTCTACTCGTTATAAAGGGAAAACACAAATTTCCTGCGATTTCCACTCGTTATCAGAGAAAAAACCTTTTTTTCTTAAAGGACAACTCGTTACCAGAGAAAAACACGAATTTGAACTCGTTAATATGAAGAAAACATGAATTCGAACTCGTTACCAAAAATAAAACACAAATTTCTACTCGTTATAAAGAGAAAACACAAATTTCCGGCGATGTCCACTCGTTATCAGAGAAAAAACCTTTTTTTTTCAAGGACAACTCGTTACCAGAGAAAAACACAAATTTGAACTCGTTAATATGAAGAAAACATGAATTCGAACTCGTTACCAAGGATAAAACACAAATTTCTACTCGTTATAAAGGGAAAACACAAATTTCCGGCGATGTCCACTCGTTATCAGAGAAAAAACCTTTTTTTCTTCAATGACAACTCGTTACCAGAGAAAAACACGAATTTGAACTCGTTAATATGAACAAAACATGAATTCGAACTCGTTACCAAAGATAAAACACAAATTTCTACTCGTTATAAAGGGAAAACACAAATTTCCGGCGATGTCCACTCGTTATCAGAGAAAAAACCTTTTTTTCTTCAAGGACAACTCGTTACCAGAGAAAAACACTAATTTGAACTCGTTAATATGATGAAAACATGAATTCGAACTCGTTACCAAAGACAAAACAAAAATTTCTACTCGTCATAAAGGGAAAACACAAATTTCCGGCGATGTCCACTCGTTATAAGAGAAGAAACCTTTTTTTCTTCAAGGACAACTCGTTACCAGAGAAAAACACGAATTTGAACTCGTTAATATGAAGAAAACATGAATTCAAACTCGTTACCAAAGATAAAACACAAATTTCTACTCGTTATAAAGGGAAAACACAAATTTCCGGCGATGTCCACTCATTATCAGAGAAAAAACCTTTTTTTCTTCAAGGACAACTCGTTACCGAGAAAAACACGAATTTGAACTCGTTAATATGAAGAAAACATGAATTCGAACTCGTTACCAAAGATAAAACACAAATTTCTACTCGTTATAAAGGGAAAACACAAATTTCCGGCGATGTCCACTCGTTATCGAGAAAAAACCTTTTTTTCATCAAGGACAACTCGTTACCGAGATAAAAACACGAATTTGAACTCGTTAATATGAAGAAAACATGAATTCGAACTCGTTACCAAAGATAAAACACAAATTTCTACTCGTTATAAAGTGGAAAACACAAATTTCCGGCGATGTCCACTCGTTATCAGAGAAAAAACCTTTTTGCATCAAGGACAAATCGTTACCAGATAAAAACACGAATTTGAACTCGTTAATATGAAGCAAACATGAATTCGAACTCGTTACCAAAGATAAAACAAAAATATCTACTCGTTATAAAGGGAAAACACAAATTTCCGGCGATGTCGACTCGTTATCAAGGAAAAAACCTTTTTTTCTTCAAGGACAACTCGTTACCAGTGAAAAACACGAATTTGAACTCGTTAATATGAAGAAAACATGAATTCGAACTCGTTACCAAAGATAAAACACAAATTTCTACTCGTTATAAAGGGAAAACGAAATTTCCGGCGATGTCCACTCGTTATCGAGAAAAAACCTTTTTTTTTTCAAGGACAACTCGTTACCGAGAGAAAAACACGAATTTGAACTCGTTAATATGAAGAAAACATGAATTCGAACTCGTTACCAAAGATAAAACACAAATTTCTACTCGTTATAAAGGGAAAACACAAATTTCTCGCGATTTCCACTCGTTATCGAGAAAAAACCTTTTTTTCTTAAAGGACAACTCGTTACCGAGAGAAAAACACGAATTTGAACTAGTTAATATGAAGAAAACATGAATTCGAACTCGTTACCAAAGATAAAACACAAATTTCTACTCGTTATAAAGGGAAAACACAAATTTCCGCGATTTCCACTCGTTATCAGAGAAAAAACCTTTTTTTCTTAAAGGACAACTCGTTACCAGAGAAAAACACGAATTTGAACTCGTTAATATGAAGAAAACATGAATTCGAACTCGTTACCAAAAATAAAACACAAATTTCTACTCGTTATAAAGAGAAAACACAAATTTCCGGCGATGTCCACTCGTTATCAGAGAAAAAACCTTTTTTTTTCAAGGACAACTCGTTACCAGAGAAAAACACAAATTTGAACTCGTTAATATGAAGAAAACATGAATTCGAACTCGTTACCAAAGATAAAACACAAATTTCTACTCGTTATAAAGGGAAAACACAAATTTCCGGCGATGTCCACTCGTTATCAGAGAAAAAACCTTTTTTTCTTCAAGGACAACTCGTTACCAGAGAAAAACACGAATTTGAACTCGTTAATATGAAGAAAACATGAATTCGAACTCGTTACCAAAGATAAAACACAAATTTCTACTCGTTATAAAGGGAAAACACAAATTTCCGGCGATGTCCACTCGTTATCAGAGAAAAAACCTTTTTTTCTTCAAGGACAACTCGTTACCAGAGAAAAACACTAATTTGAACTCGTTAATATGATGAAAACATGAATTCGAACTCGTTACCAAAGACAAAACAAAAATTTCTACTCGTCATAAAGGGAAAACACAAATTTCCGGCGATGTCCACTCGTTATAAGAGAAGAAACCTTTTTTTCTTCAAGGACAACTCGTTACCGTGAGAAAAACACGAATTTGAACTCGTTAATATGAAGAAAACATGAATTCAAACTCGTTACCAAAGATAAAACACAAATTTCTACTCGTTATAAAGGGAAAACACAAATTTCCGGCGATGTCCACTCATTATCAGAGAAAAAACCTTTTTTTCTTCAACGACAACTCGTTACCGAGAGAAAAACACGAATTTGAACTCGTTAATATGAAGAAAACATGAATTCGAACTCGTTACCAAAGATAAAACACAAATTTCTACTCGTTATAAAGGGAAAACACAAATTTCCGGCGATGTCCACTCGTTATCAGAGAAAAAACCTTTTTTTCATCAAGGACAACTCGTTACCGGATAAAAACACGAATTTGAACTCGTTAATATGAAGAAAACATGAATTCGAACTCGTTACCAAAGATAAAACACAAATTTCTACTCGTTATAAAGGGAAAACACAAATTTCCGGCGATGTCCACTCGTTATCAGAGAAAAAACCTTTTTGCATCAAGGACAAATCGTTACCAGATAAAAACACGAATTTGAAATCGTTAATATGAAGCAAACATGAATTCGAACTCGTTACCAAAGATAAAACAAAAATATATACTCGTTATAAAGGGAAAACACAAATTTCCGGCGATGTCGACTCGTTATCAAGGAAAAAACCTTTTTTTCTTCAAGGACAACTCGTTACCAGTGAAAAACACGAATTTGAACTACTTAATATGAAGAAAACATGAATTCGAACTCGTTACCAAAGACAAAACAAAAATTTCTACTCGTCATAAAGGGAAAACACAAATTTCCGGCGATGTCCACTCGTTATAAGAGAAGAAACCTTTTTTTCTTCAAGGACAACTCGTTACCAGAGAAAAACACGAATTTGAACTCGTTAATATGAAGAAAACATGAATTCAAACTCGTTACCAAAGATAAAACACAAATTTCTACTCGTTATAAAGGGAAAACACAAATTTCCGGCGATGTCCACTCATTATCAGAGAAAAAACCTTTTTTTCTTCAACGACAACTCGTTACCAGAGAAAAACACGAATTTGAACTCGTTAATATGAAGAAAACATGAATTCGAACTCGTTACCAAAGATAAAACACAAATTTCTACTCGTTATAAAGGGAAAACACAAATTTCCGGCGATGTCCACTCGTTATCGAGAAAAACCTTTTTTCATCAAGGACAACTCGTTACCGAGATAAAAACACGAATTTGAACTCGTTAATATGAAGAAAACATGAATTCGAACTCGTTACCAAAGATAAAACACAAATTTCTACTCGTTATAAAGGGAAAACACAAATTTCCGGCGATGTCCACTCGTTATCAGAGAAAAAACCTTTTTGCATCAAGGACAAATCGTTACCAGATAAAAACACGAATTTGAAATCGTTAATATGAAGCAAACATGAATTCGAACTCGTTACCAAAGATAAAACAAAAATATATACTCGTTATAAAGGGAAAACACAAATTTCCGGCGATGTCGACTCGTTATCAAGGAAAAAACCTTTTTTTCTTCAAGGACAACTCGTTACCAGTGAAAAACACGAATTTGAACTACTTAATATGAAGAAAACATGAATTCGAACTCGTTACCAAAGATAAAACACAAATTTCTACTCGTTATAAAGGGAAAACAGAAATTTCCGGCGATGTCCACTCGTTATCAGAGAAAAAACCTTTTTTTTTTCAAGGACAACTCGTTACCAGAGAAAAACACGAATTTGAACTCGTTAATATGAAGAAAACATGAATTCGAACTCGTTACCAAAGATAAAACACAAATTTATACTCGTTATAAAGGGAAAACACAAATTTCCGCGATTTCCACTCGTTATCGAGAAAAACCTTTTTTTCTTAAAGGACAACTCGTTACCAGAGAAAAACACGAATTTGAACTCGTTAATATGAAGAAAACATGAATTCGAACTCGTTACCAAAGATAAAACACAAATTTCTACTCGTTATAAAGGGAAAACACAAATTTCCTGCGATTTCCACTCGTTATCAGAGAAAAAACCTTTTTTTCTTAAAGGACAACTCGCTCCCAGAGAAAAACACGAATTTGAACTCGTTAATATGAAGAAAACATGAATTCGAACTCGTTACCAAAGATAAAACACAAATTTCTACTCGTTATAAAGGGAAAACACAAATTTCCGGCGATGTCCACTCGTTATCAGAGAAAAAACCTTTTTTTTTCAAGGACAACTCGTTACCAGAGAAAAACACAAATTTGAACTCGTTAATATGAAGAAAACATGAATTCGAACTCGTTACCAAAGATAAAACACAAATTTCTACTCGTTATAAAGGGAAAACACAAATTTCCGGCGATGTCCACTCGTTATCGAGAAAAACCTTTTTTTCTTCAAGGACAACTCGTTACCAGAGAAAAACACGAATTTGAACTCGTTGATATGATGAAATCATGAATTCGAACTCGTTACCAAAGACAAAACAAAAATTTCTACTCGTCATAAAGGGAAAACACAAATTTCCGGCGATGTCCACTCGTTATAAGAGAAGAAACCTTTTTTCTTCAAGGACAACTCGTTACGAGAGAAAAACACGAATTTGAACTCGTTAATATGAAGAAAACATGAATTCAAACTCGTTACCAAAGATAAAACACAAATTTCTACTCGTTATAAAGGGAAAACACAAATTTCCGGCTATGTCCACTCATTATCGAGAAAAACCTTTTTTTCTTCAAGGACAACTCGTTACCAGAGAAAAACACGAATTTGAACTCGTTAATATGAAGAAAACATGAATTCGAACTCGTTACCAAAGATAAAACACAAATTTCTACTCGTTATAAAGGGAAAACACAAATTTCCGGCGATGTCCACTCGTTATCAGAGAAAAAACCTTTTTTTCATCAAGGACAACTCGTTACCAGATAAAAACAAGAATTTGAACTCGTTAATATGAAGAAAACATGAATTCGAACTCGTTACCAAAGATAAAACACAAATTTCTACTCGTTATAAAGGGAAAACACAAATTTCCGGCGATGTCCACTCGTTATCAGAGAAAAATCCTTTTTTCATCAAGGACAACTCGTTACCAGATATAAACACGAATTTGAACTCGTTAATATGAAGAAAACATGAATTCGAACTCGTTACCAAAGATAAAACAAAAATATCTACTCGTTATAAAGGGAAAACACAAATTTCCGGCGATGTCGACTCGTTATCAAGGAAAAAACCTTTTTTTCTTCAAGGACAACTCGTTACCAGTGAAAAACACGAATTTGAACTCGTTAATATGAAGAAAACATGAATTCGAACTCGTTACCAAAGATAAAACACAAATTTCTACTCGTTATAAAGGGAAAACAGAAATTTCCGGCGATGTCCACTCGTTATCAGAGAAAAAACCTTTTTTTTTTCAAGGACAACTCGTTACCAGAGAAAAACACGAATTTGAACTCGTTAATATGAAGAAAACATGAATTCGAACTCGTTACCAAAGATAAAACACAAATTTCTACTCGTTATAAAGGGAAAACACAAATTTCCGGCGATGTCCACTCGTTATCATAGAAAAAACCTTTTTTTCTTCAAGGACAACTCGTTACCAGAGAAAAACACGAATTTGAACTCGTTAATATGATGAAAACATGAATTCGAACTCGTTACCAAAGATAAAACAAAAATTTCTACTCGTCATAAAGGAAAACACAAATTTCCGGCGATGTCCACTCGTTATCAGAGAAGAAACCTTTTTTTCTTCAAGGACAACTCGTTACCAGAGAAAAACACGAATTTTAACTCGTTAATATGAAGAAAACATGAATTCAAACTCGTTACCAAAGATAAAACACAAATTTCTACTCGTTATAAAGGGAAAACACAAATTTCCGGCGATGTCCACTCGTTATCAGAGAAAAAACCTTTTTTTCTTCAAGGACAACTCGTTACCGAGAGAAAAACACGAATTCGAACTCGTTAATATGAAGAAAACATGAATTCGAACTCGTTACCAAAGATAAAACACAAATTTCTACTCGTTATAAAGGGAAAACACAAATTTCCGGCGATGTCCACTCGTTATCGAGAAAAAACCTTTTTTTCTTCAAGGACAACTCGTTACCGAGAGAAAAACACGAATTTGAACTCGTTAATATGATGAAAACATGAATTCGAACTCGTTACCAAAGACAAAACAAAAATTTCTACTCGTCATAAAGGGAAAACATAAATTTCCGGCGATGTCCACTCGTTATAAGAGAAGAAACCTTTTTTTCTTCAAGGACAACTCGTTACCAGAGAAAAACACGAATTTGAACTCGTTAATATGAAGAACACATGAATTCGAACTCGTTACCAAAGATAAAACACAAATTTCTACTCGTTATAAAGGGAAAACACAAATTTCCGGCGATGTCCACTCATTATCAGAGAAAAAACCTTTTTTTCTTCAAGGACAACTCGTTACCGAGAGAAAAACACGAATTTGAACTCGTTAATATGAAGAAAACATGAATTCGAACTCGTTACCAAAGATAAAACACAAATTTCTACTCGTTATAAATGGAAAACACAAATTTCCGGCGATGTCCACTCGTTATCGAGAAAAAACCTTTTTTTCATCAAGGACAACTCGTTACCCAGATAAAAACACGAATTTGAACTCGTTAATATGAAGAAAACATGAATTCGAACTCGTTACCAAAGATAAAACACAAATTTCTACTCGTTATAAAGGGAAAACACAAATTTCCGACGATGTCCACTCGTTATCAGAGAAAAAACCTTTTTTCATCAAGGACAACTCGTTACCAGATAAAAACACGAATTTGAAATCGTTAATATGAAGAAAACATGAATTCGAACTCGTTACCAAAGATAAAACAAAAATATCTACTCGTTATAAAGGGAAAACACAAATTTCCGGCGATGTCGACTCGTTATCAAGGAAAAACCTTTTTTTCTTCAAGGACAACTCGTTACCTGTGAAAAACACGAATTTGAACTCGTTAATATGAAGAAAACATGAATTCGAACTCGTTACCAAAGATAAAACACAAATTTCTACTCGTTATAAAGGGAAAACACAAATTTCCGGCGATGTCCACTCGTTATCAGAGAAAAAACCTTTTTTTTTCAAGGACAACCCGTTACCAGAGAAAAACACGAATTTGAACTTGTTAATATGAAGAAAACATGAATTCGAACTCGTTACCAAAGATAAAACACAAATTTCTACTCGTTATAAAGGGAAAACACAAATTTCAGCGATGTCCACTCGTTATCAGAGAAAAAACCTTTTTTTCTTCAAGGACAACTCGTTACCAGAGAAAAACACGAATTTGAACTCGTTAATATAATGAAAACATGAATTCGAACTCGTTACCAAAGATAAAACAAAATTTTCTACTCGTCATAAAGGGAAAACACAAATTTCCGGCGATGTCCACTCGTTATCAGAGAAGAAACCTTTTTTCTTCAAGGACAACTCGTTACCAGAGAAAAACACGAATTTGAACTCGTTAATATGAAGAAAACATGAATTCAAACTCGTTACCAAAGATAAAACACAAATTTCTACTCGTTATAAAGGGAAAAAAAAACACATATTTCCGGCAATGTCCACTCGTTATCAGAGAAAAAACCTTTTTTTCTTCAAGGACAACTCGTTACCAGAGAAAAACACGAATTCGAACTCGTTAATATGAAGAAAACATGAATTCGAACTCGTTACCAAAGATAAAACACAAATTTCTACTCGTTATAAAGGGAAAACACAAATTTCCGGCGATGTCCACTCGTTATCAGAGAAAAACCTTTTTTTCATCAAGGACAACTCATTACCAGATAAAAACACGAATTTGAACTCGTTAATATGAAGAAAACATGAATTCGAACTCGTTAACAAAGATAAAACACAAATTTCTACTCGTTATAAAGAAAAAACACAAATTCCCGGCGATGTCCACTCGTTATCAGAGAAAAAACCTTTTTTTCATCAAGGACAACTTGTTACCAGATAAAAACACGAATTTGAACTTGTTAATATGAAGAAAACATGAATTCGAACTCGTTACCAAAGATAAAACAAAAATTTCTACTCGTTATAAAGGGAAAACACAAATTTCCGGCGATGTCGACTCGTTATCAAGGAAAAAACCTTTTTTTCTTCAAGGACAACTCGTTACCATTGAAAAACACGAACTTGAACTCGTTAATATGAAGAAAACATGAATTCGAACTCGTTACCAAAGATAAAACACAAATTTCTACTCGTTATAAAGGGAAAACACAAATTTCCTGCGATTTCCACTCGTTATCAGAGAAAAAACCTTTTTTTCTTAAAGGACAACTCGTTACCAGAGAAAAACACGAATTTGAAAACTCGTTAATATGAAGAAAACATGAATTCGAACTCGTTACCAAAGATAAAACACAAATTTCTACTCGTTATAAAGGGAAAACACAAATTTCCGGCGATGTCCACTCGTTATCAGAGAAAAAACCTTTTTTTCTTCAAGGACAACTCGTTACCAGAGAAAATCACGAATTTGAACTCGTTAATATGAAGAAAACATGAATTCGAACTCGTTACCAAAGATAAAACACAAATTTCTACTCGTTATAAATGGAAAACACAAATTTCCGGCGATGTCAACTCGTTATCACTGAAAAAACCATTTTTTCAGCAAGGACAACTCGTTACCAGATAAAAATACAAATTTAAACACGTTAATATGAAGAAAACATGAATTCGAACTCGTTACCAAAGATAAAACACAAATTTCTACTCGTTATAAAGGAAAAACAAAAATTTCCGGCGATGTCAACTCGTTATCAGAGAAAAACCATTTTTTCAGCAAGGACAACTCGTTACCAGAGAAAAACACAAATCTGAACTCGTTAATATGAAGAAAACATGAATTCGAACTTGTTACCAAAGATAAAACACAAATTTCCACTCGTTATAAAGGGAAAACACAAATTTCCGATGATGTCAACTCGTTATCAGGGAAAAAACCTTTTTTTCTTCAAGGACAACTCGTTACAAGTGAAAAACACAAATTTGAACTCGTTAATATGAAGAAAACATGAATTCGAACTCGTTACCAAAGATAAAACACAAATTTCTACTCGTTATAAAGAGAAAACACAAATTTCCGGCGATGTCCACACGTTATCAGAGAAAAAACCATTTTTTCAGCAAGGACAACTCGTTACCAGATAAAAATACAAATTTGAACACGTTAATATGAAGAAAACATGAATTCGAACTCGTTACCAAAGATAAAACACAAATTTCTACTCGTTATAAATGGAAAACACATATTTCCGGCGATGTCAACTCGTTATCACTGAAAAAACCATTTTTTCAGCAAGGACAACTCGTTACCAGATTAAAATACAAATTTGAACTCGTTAATATGAAGAGAACATGAATTCGAACTCGTTACCAAAGATAAAACACAAATTTCTACTCGTTATAAAGGAAATACAAAAATTTCCGGCGATGTCAACTCGTTATCAGAGAAAAAACCATTTTTTTCGCAAGGACAACTCGTTACCAGAGAAAAACACAAATCTGAACTCGTTAATATGAAGAAAACATGAATTCGAACTTGTTACCAAAGATAAAACACAAATTTCCACTCGTTATAAAGGGAAAACACAAATTTCCGGCGATGTCAACTCGTTATCAGGGAAAAAACCTTTTTTCTTCAAGGACAACTCGTTACCAGTGAAAAACACGAATTTGAACTCGTTAATATGAAGAAAACATGAATTCGAACTCGTTACCAAAGAAAAAACACAAATTTCTACTCGTTATAAAGGGAAAACACAAATTTCCGGCGATGTCCACTCGTTATCAGAGAAAAAACCATTTTTTCAGCAAGGACAACTCGTTACCTGAGAAAAACACAAATTTGAACTCGTTAATAGGAAGAAAACATGAATTCGAACTCGTTACCAAAGAAAAACACAAATTTCTACTCGTTATAAAGGGAAAACACAAATTTCCGGCGATGTCCTGTCGTTATCAGAGAAAAAACCTTTTTTTCTTCAAGGACAACTCGTTACCAGAGAAAAACACGAATTTGAACTCGTTAATATGAAGAAAACATGAATTCGAACTCGTTACCAAAGATAAAACACAAATTTCTACTCGTTATAAAGGGAAAACACAAATTTCCGGCGATGTCCACTCGTTATCAGAGAAAAACCTTTTTTTATTCAAGGACAACTCGTTACCAGAGAAAAACACGAATTTGAACTCGTTAATATGAAGAAAACATGAATTCGAACACGTTACCAAAGATAAAACACAAATTTCTACTTGTTATAAAGGGAAAAAACAAATTTCCGGCGATGTCCACTCGTTATCAGAGAAAAAACCTTTTTTTCTTCAAACAACTAGTTACCAGAGAAAAACACGAATTTGAACTCGTTAATATGAAGAAAACATGAATTCGAACTCGTTACCAAAGATAAAACACAAATTTCTACTCGTTATGAAGGGAAAACACAAATTTCCGGCGATGTCCACTCGTTATCAGAGAAAAAACCTTTTTTTTTTCAAGGACAACTCGTTACCAGAGAAAAACACGAATTTCAACTCATTAATATGAAGAAAACATGAATTCGAACTCGTTACAAAAGAAAAAACACAAATTTCTACTCGTTATAAAGGGAAAACACAAATTTCCGGCGATGTCCACTCGTTATCAGAGAAAAAACCTTTTTTTCTTCAAAGACAACTCGTTACCAGAGAAAAACACGAATTTGAACTCGTTAATATGAAGAAAACATGAATTCGAACTCGTTACCAAAGAAAAACACAAATTTCTACTCGTTATAAAGGGAAAACACAAATTTCCGGCGATGTCCTGTCGTTATCGGAGAAAAAACCTTTTTTTCTTCAAGGACAACTCTTTACCAGAGAAAAACACGAATTTGAACTCGTTAATATGAAGAAAACATGAATTTGAACTCGTTACCAAAGATAAAACAAAAATTTCTACTCGTTATAAAGGGAAAACACAAATTTCCGGCGATGTCCACTCGTTATCAGAGAAAAAACCTTTTTTTATTCAAGGACAACTCGTTACCAGAGAAAAACACGAATTTGAACTCGTTAATATGAAGAAAACATGAATTCGAACACGTAACCAAAGATAAAACACAAATTTCTACTCGTTATAAAGGGAAAACACAAATTTCCGGCGATGTCCACTCGTTATCAGAGCAAAAACCTTTTTTCCTTCAAGGACAACTAGTTACCAGAGAAAAACACGAATTTGAACTCGTTAATATGAAGAAAACAAGAATTCGAACTCGTTACCAAAGATAAAACACAAATTTCTACTCGTTATAAAGGGAAAACACAAATTTCCGGCGATGTCCACTAGTTATCAGAGAAAAAACTTTTTTTTTCAAGGACAACTCGTTACCAGAGAAAAACACGAATTTGAACTCGTTAATATGAAGAAAACATGAATTCGAACTCGCTACAAAAGAAAAAACACAAATTTCTACTCGTTATAAAGGGAAAACACAAATTTCCGGCGATGTCCACTCGTTATCAGAGAAAAAACCTTTTTTTCTTCAAGGACAACTCGTTACCGAGTAGAAAAACACGAATCAAGGACAACTCGTTACCAGAGAAAAACACGAATTTGAACTCGTTAATATGAAGAAAACATGAATTCGAACTCGTTACCAAAGATAAAACACAAATTTCTACTCGTTATAAAGGGAAAACACAAATTTCCGGCGATGTCCACTCGTTATCGAGAAAAACCTTTTTTTCTTCAAGGACAACTCGTTACCGAGAGAAAAACACGAATTTGAACTCGTTAATATGAAGAAAACATGAATTCGAACTCGTTACCAAAGATAAAACACAAATTTCTACTCGTTATAAAGGGAAAACACAAATTTCCGGCGATGTCCACTCGTTATCAGAGAAAAAACCTTTTTTTCTTCAAGGACAACTCGTTACAAGAGAAAAACACGAATTTGAACTCGTTAATATGAAGAAAACATGAATTCGAACTCGTTACCAAAGATAAAACACAAATTTCTACTCGTTATAAAGGGAAAACACAAATTTCCGGCGATGTCCACTCGTTATCGAGAGAAAAAACCTTTTTTTCTTCAAGGACAACTCGTTACCGAGAGAAAAACACGAATTTGAACTCGTTAATATGAAGAAAACATGAATTCGAACTCGTTACCAAAGATAAAACACAAATTTCTACTCGTTATAAAGGGAAAACACAAATTTCCGGCGATGTCCACTCGTTATCGAGAAAAAACCTTTTTTTCTTCAAGGACAACTCGTTACCGAGAGAAAAACACGAATTTGAACTCGTTAATATGAAGAAAACATGAATTCGAACTCGTTACCAAAGATAAAACACAAATTTCTACTCGTTATAAAGGGAAAACACAAATTTCCGGCGATGTCCACTCGTTATCGAGAAAAAACCTTTTTTTCTTCAAGGACAACTCGTTACCGAGAGAAAAACACGAATTTGAACTCGTTAATATGAAGAAAACATGAATTCGAACTCGTTACCAAAGATAAAACACAAATTTCTACTCGTTATAAAGGGAAAACACAAATTTCCGGCGATGTCCACTCGTTATCGAGAAAAAACCTTTTTTTCTTCAAGGACAACTCGTTACCGAGAGAAAAACACGAATTTGAACTCGTTAATATGAAGAAAACATGAATTCGAACTCGTTACCAAAGATAAAACACAAATTTCTACTCGTTATAAAGGGAAAACACAAATTTCCGGCGATGTCCACTCGTTATCGAGAAAAAACCTTTTTTTCTTCAAGGACAACTCGTTACCGAGAGAAAAACACGAATTTGAACTCGTTAATATGAAGAAAACATGAATTCGAACTCGTTACCAAAGATAAAACACAAATTTCTACTCGTTATAAAGGGAAAACACAAATTTCCGGCGATGTCCACTCGTTATCGAGAGAAAAAACCTTTTTTTTCTTCAAGGACAACTCGTTACCGAGAGAAAAACACGAATTTGAACTCGTTAATATGAAGAAAACATGAATTCGAACTCGTTACCAAAGATAAAACACAAATTTCTACTCGTTATAAAGGGAAAACACAAATTTCCGGCGATGTCCACTCGTTATCAGAGAAAAAACCTTTTTTTCTTCAAGGACAACTCGTTACCGAGAGAAAAACACGAATTTGAACTCGTTAATATGAAGAAAACATGAATTCGAACTCGTTACCAAAGATAAAACACAAATTTCTACTCGTTATAAAGGGAAAACACAAATTTCCGGCGATGTCCACTCGTTATCAGAGAAAAAACCTTTTTTTTTCTTCAAGGACAACTCGTTACCGAGAGAAAAACACGAATTTGAACTCGTTAATATGAAGAAAACATGAATTCGAACTCGTTACCAAAGATAAAACACAAATTTCTACTCGTTATAAAGGGAAAACACAAATTTCCGGCGATGTCCACTCGTTATCGAGAGAAAAAACCCTTTTTTTCTTCAAGGACAACTCGTTACCGAGAGAAAAACACGAATTTGAACTCGTTAATATGAAGAAAACATGAATTCGAACTCGTTACCAAAGATAAAACACAAATTTCTACTCGTTATAAAGGGAAAACACAAATTTCCGGCGATGTCCACTCGTTATCGAGAGAAAAAACCTTTTTTTCTTCAAGGACAACTCGTTACCGAGAGAAAAACACGAATTTGAACTCGTTAATATGAAGAAAACATGAATTCGAACTCGTTACCAAAGATAAAACACAAATTTCTACTCGTTATAAAGGGAAAACACAAATTTCCGGCGATGTCCACTCGTTATCGAGAGAAAAAACCTTTTTTTCTTCAAGGACAACTCGTTACGAGAGAAAAACACGAATTTGAACTCGTTAATATGAAGAAAACATGAATTCGAACTCGTTACCAAAGATAAAACACAAATTTCTACTCGTTATAAAGGGAAAACACAAATTTCCGGCGATGTCCACTCGTTATCGAGAAAAAACCTTTTTTTCTTCAAGGACAACTCGTTACCGAGAGAAAAACACGAATTTGAACTCGTTAATATGAAGAAAACATGAATTCGAACTCGTTACCAAAGATAAAACACAAATTTCTACTCGTTATAAAGGGAAAACACAAATTTCCGGCGATGTCCACTCGTTATCGAGAGAAAAAACCTTTTTTTCTTCAAGGACAACTCGTTACCGAGAGAAAAACACGAATTTGAACTCGTTAATATGAAGAAAACATGAATTCGAACTCGTTACCAAAGATAAAACACAAATTTCTACTCGTTATAAGGGAAAACACAAATTTCCGGCGATGTCCACTCGTTATCGAGAGAAAAACCTTTTTTTCTTCAAGGACAACTCGTTACCGAGAGAAAAACACGAATTTGAACTCGTTAATATGAAGAAAACATGAATTCGAACTCGTTACCAAAGATAAAACACAAATTTCTACTCGTTATAAAGGGAAAACACAAATTTCCGGCGATGTCCACTCGTTATCGAGAAAAAACCTTTTTTTCTTCAAGGACAACTCGTTACCGAGAGAAAAACACGAATTTGAACTCGTTAATATGAAGAAAACATGAATTCGAACTCGTTACCAAAGATAAAACACAAATTTCTACTCGTTATAAAGGGAAAACACAAATTTCCGGCGATGTCCACTCGTTATCGAGAAAAAACCTTTTTTTCTTCAAGGACAACTCGTTACCGAGAGAAAAACACGAATTTGAACTCGTTAATATGAAGAAAACATGAATTCGAACTCGTTACCAAAGATAAAACACAAATTTCTACTCGTTATAAAGGGAAAACACAAATTTCCGGCGATGTCCACTCGTTATCGGAGAAAAAACCTTTTTTTCTTCAAGGACAACTCGTTACCGAGAGAAAAACACGAATTTGAACTCGTTAATATGAAGAAAACATGAATTCGAACTCGTTACCAAAGATAAAACACAAATTTCTACTCGTTATAAAGGGAAAACACAAATTTCCGGCGATGTCCACTCGTTATCGAGAAAAAACCTTTTTTTCTTCAAGGACAACTCGTTACCGAGAGAAAAACACGAATTTGAACTCGTTAATATGAAGAAAACATGAATTCGAACTCGTTACCAAAGATAAAACACAAATTTCTACTCGTTATAAAGGGAAAACACAAATTTCCGGCGATGTCCACTCGTTATCAGAGAAAAAACCTTTTTTTCTTCAAGGACAACTCGTTACCAGGAAAAACACGAATTTGAACTCGTTAATATGAAGAAAACATGAATTCGAACTCGTTACCAAAGATAAAACACAAATTTCTACTCGTTATAAAGGGAAAACACAAATTTCCGGCGATGTCCACTCGTTATCGAGAAAAAACCTTTTTTTCTTCAAGGACAACTCGTTACCGAGAGAAAAACACGAATTTGAACTCGTTAATATGAAGAAAACATGAATTCGAACTCGTTACCAAAGATAAAACACAAATTTCTACTCGTTATAAAGGGAAAACACAAATTTCCGGCGATGTCCACTCGTTATCGAGAGAAAAAACCTTTTTTTCTTCAAGGACAACTCGTTACCGAGAGAAAAACACGAATTTGAACTCGTTAATATGAAGAAAACATGAATTCGAACTCGTTACCAAAGATAAAACACAAATTTCTACTCGTTATAAAGGGAAAACACAAATTTCCGGCGATGTCCACTCGTTATCGAGAAAAAACCTTTTTTTCTTCAAGGACAACTCGTTACCGAGAGAAAAACACGAATTTGAACTCGTTAATATGAAGAAAACATGAATTCGAACTCGTTACCAAAGATAAAACACAAATTTCTACTCGTTATAAAGGGAAAACACAAATTTCCGGCGATGTCCACTCGTTATCGAGAAAAAACCTTTTTTTCTTCAAGGACAACTCGTTACCGAGAGAAAAACACGAATTTGAACTCGTTAATATGAAGAAAACATGAATTCGAACTCGTTACCAAAGATAAAACACAAATTTCTACTCGTTATAAAGGGAAAACACAAATTTCCGGCGATGTCCACTCGTTATCGAGAGAAAAAACCTTTTTTTCTTCAAGGACAACTCGTTACCGAGAGAAAAACACGAATTTGAACTCGTTAATATGAAGAAAACATGAATTCGAACTCGTTACCAAAGATAAAACACAAATTTCTACTCGTTATAAAGGGAAAACACAAATTTCCGGCGATGTCCACTCGTTATCGAGAAAAAACCTTTTTTTCTTCAAGGACAACTCGTTACCGAGAGAAAAACACGAATTTGAACTCGTTAATATGAAGAAAACATGAATTCGAACTCGTTACCAAAGATAAAACACAAATTTCTACTCGTTATAAAGGGAAAACACAAATTTCCGGCGATGTCCACTCGTTATCGAGAAAAAACCTTTTTTTCTTCAAGGACAACTCGTTACCGAGAGAAAAACACGAATTTGAACTCGTTAATATGAAGAAAACATGAATTCGAACTCGTTACCAAAGATAAAACACAAATTTCTACTCGTTATAAAGGGAAAACACAAATTTCCGGCGATGTCCACTCGTTATCGAGAGAAAAAACCTTTTTTTCTTCAAGGACAACTCGTTACCGAGAGAAAAACACGAATTTGAACTCGTTAATATGAAGAAAACATGAATTCGAACTCGTTACCAAAGATAAAACACAAATTTCTACTCGTTATAAAGGGAAAACACAAATTTCCGGCGATGTCCACTCGTTATCGAGAAAAAACCTTTTTTTCTTCAAGGACAACTCGTTACCGAGAGAAAAACACGAATTTGAACTCGTTAATATGAAGAAAACATGAATTCGAACTCGTTACCAAAGATAAAACACAAATTTCTACTCGTTATAAAGGGAAAACACAAATTTCCGGCGATGTCCACTCGTTATCGGAGAAAAAACCTTTTTTTCTTCAAGGACAACTCGTTACCGAGAGAAAAACACGAATTTGAACTCGTTAATATGAAGAAAACATGAATTCGAACTCGTTACCAAAGATAAAACACAAATTTCTACTCGTTATAAAGGGAAAACACAAATTTCCGGCGATGTCCACTCGTTATCGAGAGAAAAAACCTTTTTTTCTTCAAGGACAACTCGTTACCGAGAGAAAAACACGAATTTGAACTCGTTAATATGAAGAAAACATGAATTCGAACTCGTTACCAAAGATAAAACACAAATTTCTACTCGTTATAAAGGGAAAACACAAATTTCCGGCGATGTCCACTCGTTATCGAGAAAAAACCTTTTTTTCTTCAAGGACAACTCGTTACCGAGAGAAAAACACGAATTTGAACTCGTTAATATGAAGAAAACATGAATTCGAACTCGTTACCAAAGATAAAACACAAATTTCTACTCGTTATAAAGGGAAAACACAAATTTCCGGCGATGTCCACTCGTTATCGAGAAAAAACCTTTTTTTCTTCAAGGACAACTCGTTACCAGAGAAAAACACGAATTTGAACTCGTTAATATGAAGAAAACATGAATTCGAACTCGTTACCAAAGATAAAACACAAATTTCTACTCGTTATAAAGGGAAAACACAAATTTCCGGCGATGTCCACTCGTTATCAGAGAAAAAACCTTTTTTTTTCAAGGACAACTCGTTACCAGAGAAAAACACGAATTTGAACTCGTTAATATGAAGAAAACATGAATTCGAACTCGTTACCAAAGATAAAACACAAATTTCTACTCGTTATAAAGGGAAAACACAAATTTCCGGCGATGTCCACTCGTTATCAGAGAAAAAACCTTTTTTTCTTCAAGGACAACTCGTTACCAGAGAAAAACACGAATTTGAACTCGTTAATATGAAGAAAACATGAATTCGAACTCGTTACCAAAGATAAAACACAAATTTCTACTCGTTATAAAGGGAAAACACAAATTTCCGGCGATGTCCACTCGTTATCAAGAGAAAAACCTTTTTTTCTTCAAGGACAACTCGTTACCGAGAGAAAAACACGAATTTGAACTCGTTAATATGAAGAAAACATGAATTCGAACTCGTTACCAAAGATAAAACACAAATTTCTACTCGTTATAAAGGGAAAACACAAATTTCCGGCGATGTCCACTCGTTATCGAGAAAAAACCTTTTTTTCTTCAAGGACAACTCGTTACCGAGAGAAAAACACGAATTTGAACTCGTTAATATGAAGAAAACATGAATTCGAACTCGTTACCAAAGATAAAACACAAATTTCTACTCGTTATAAAGGGAAAACACAAATTTCCGGCGATGTCCACTCGTTATCGAGAGAAAAAACCTTTTTTTCTTCAAGGACAACTCGTTACCGAGAGAAAAACACGAATTTGAACTCGTTAATATGAAGAAAACATGAATTCGAACTCGTTACCAAAGATAAAACACAAATTTCTACTCGTTATAAAGGGAAAACACAAATTTCCGGCGATGTCCACTCGTTATCGAGAAAAAACCTTTTTTTCTTCAAGGACAACTCGTTACCGAGAGAAAAACACGAATTTGAACTCGTTAATATGAAGAAAACATGAATTCGAACTCGTTACCAAAGATAAAACACAAATTTCTACTCGTTATAAAGGGAAAACACAAATTTCCGGCGATGTCCACTCGTTATCGAGAAAAAACCTTTTTTTCTTCAAGGACAACTCGTTACCGAGAGAAAAACACGAATTTGAACTCGTTAATATGAAGAAAACATGAATTCGAACTCGTTACCAAAGATAAAACACAAATTTCTACTCGTTATAAAGGGAAAACACAAATTTCCGGCGATGTCCACTCGTTATCGAGAAAAACCTTTTTTTCTTCAAGGACAACTCGTTACCCGAGAGAAAAACACGAATTTGAACTCGTTAATATGAAGAAAACATGAATTCGAACTCGTTACCAAAGATAAAACACAAATTTCTACTCGTTATAAAGGGAAAACACAAATTTCCGGCGATGTCCACTCGTTATCGAGAGAAAAAACCTTTTTTTCTTCAAGGACAACTCGTTACCAGAGAAAAACACGAATTTGAACTCGTTAATATGAAGAAAACATGAATTCGAACTCGTTACCAAAGATAAAACACAAATTTCTACTCGTTATAAAGGGAAAACACAAATTTCCGGCGATGTCCACTCGTTATCGAGAAAAAACCTTTTTTTCTTCAAGGACAACTCGTTACCGAGAGAAAAACACGAATTTGAACTCGTTAATATGAAGAAAACATGAATTCGAACTCGTTACCAAAGATAAAACACAAATTTCTACTCGTTATAAAGGGAAAACACAAATTTCCGGCGATGTCCACTCGTTATCGAGAGAAAAAACCTTTTTTTCTTCAAGGACAACTCGTTACCGAGAGAAAAACACGAATTTGAACTCGTTAATATGAAGAAAACATGAATTCGAACTCGTTACCAAAGATAAAACACAAATTTCTACTCGTTATAAAGGGAAAACACAAATTTCCGGCGATGTCCACTCGTTATCGAGAAAAAACCTTTTTTTCTTCAAGGACAACTCGTTACCAGAGAAAAACACGAATTTGAACTCGTTAATATGAAGAAAACATGAATTCGAACTCGTTACCAAAGATAAAACACAAATTTCTACTCGTTATAAAGGAAAAAACACAAATTTCCGGCGATGTCCACTCGTTATCAGAGAAAAAACCTTTTTTTCTTCAAGGACAACTCGTTACCAGAGAAAAACACGAATTTGAACTCGTTAATATGAAGAAAACATGAATTCGAACTCGTTACCAAAGATAAAACACAAATTTCTACTCGTTATAAAGGGAAAACACAAATTTCCGGCGATGTCCACTCGTTATCAGAGAAAAAACCTTTTTTTCTTCAAGGACAACTCGTTACCAGAGAAAAACACGAATTTGAACTCGTTAATATGAAGAAAACATGAATTCGAACTCGTTACCAAAGATAAAACACAAATTTCTACTCGTTATAAAGGGAAAACACAAATTTCCGGCGATGTCCACTCGTTATCGAGAAAAAACCTTTTTTTCTTCAAGGACAACTCGTTACCGAGAGAAAAACACGAATTTGAACTCGTTAATATGAAGAAAACATGAATTCGAACTCGTTACCAAAGATAAAACACAAATTTCTACTCGTTATAAAGGGAAAACACAAATTTCCGGCGATGTCCACTCGTTATCAGAGAAAAAACCTTTTTTCTTCAAGGACAACTCGTTACCAGAGAAAAACACGAATTTGAACTCGTTAATATGAAGAAAACATGAATTCGAACTCGTTACAAAAGAAAAAACACAAATTTCTACTCGTTATAAAGGGAAAACACAAATTTCCGGCGATGTCCACTCGTTATCAGAGAAAAAACCTTTTTTTTCTTCAAGGACAACTCGTTACCAGAGAAAAACACGAATTTGAACTCGTTAATATGAAGAAAACATGAATTCGAACTCGTTACCAAAGAAAAAACACAAATTTCTACTCGTTATAAAGGGAAAACACAAATTTCCGGCGATGTCCTGTCGTTATCAGAGAAAAAACCTTTTTTTCTTCAAGGACAACTCGTTACGAGAGAAAAACACGAATTTGAACTCGTTAATATGCAGAAAACATGAATTCGAACTCGTTACCAAAGAAAAAACACAAATTTCTACTCGTTATAAAGGGAAAACACAAATTTCCGGCGATGTCCACTCGTTATCAGAGAAAAAACCTTTTTTTATTCAAGGACAACTCGTGACCGAGAGAAAAACACGAATTTGAACTCGTTAATATGAAGAAAACATGAATTCGAACTCGTTACCAAAGATAAAACACAAATTTCTACTCGTTATAAAGGAAAAACACAAATTTCCGGCGATGTCCACTCGTTATCAGAGCAAAAACCTTTTTTTTTCAAGGACAACTCGTTACCAGAGAAAAACACGAATTTCAACTCGTTAACATGAAGAAAACATGAATTCGAACTCGTTACAAAAGAAAAAACACAAATTTCTACTCGTTATAAAGGGAAAACACAAATTTCCGGCGATGTCCACTCGTTATCAGAGAAAAAACCTTTTTTTCTTCAAGGACAACTCGTTACCAGAGAAAAACACGAATTTGAACTCGTTAATATGAAGAAAACATGAATTCGAACACGTTACCAAAGATAAAACACAAATTTCTACTCGTTATAAAGAGAAAACACAAATTTCCGGCGATGTCCACTCGTTATCAGAGAAAAAGCCTTTTTTCTTCAAGGACAACTAGTTACCAGAGAAAAACACGAATTTGAACTCGTTAATATGAAGAAAACATGAATTCGAACTCGTTACCAAAGATAAAACACAAATTTCTACTCGTTATAAAGGGAAAACACAAATTTCCGGCGATGTCCACTCGTTATCAGAGAAAAAACCTTTTTTTTTCAAGGACAACTCGTTACCAGAGAAAAACACGAATTTGAACTCGTTAATATGAAGAAAACATGAATTCGAACTCGTTACAAAAGAAAAAACACAAATTTCTACTCGTTATAAAGGGAAAACACAAATTTCCGGCGATGTCCACTCGTTATCAGAGAAAAAACCTTTTTTTCTTCAAGGACAACTCGTTACCCAGAGAAAAACACGAATTTGAACTCGTTAATATGAAGAAAACATGAATTCGAACTCGTTACCAAAGAAAAAACACAAATTTCTACTCGTTATAAAGGGAAAACACAAATTTCCGGCGATGTCCCGTCGTTATCGAGAAAAAACCTTTTTTTCTTCAAGGACAACTCGTTACCCAGAGAAAAACACGAATTTGAACTCGTTAATATGAAGAAAACATGAATTTGAACTCGTTACCAAAGAAAAAACACAAATTTCTACTCGTTATAAAGGGAAAACACAAATTTCCGGCGATGTCCCTGTCGTTATCGAGAAAAAACCTTTTTTTCTTCAAGGACAACTCGTTACCGAGAGAAAAACACGAATTTGAACTCGTTAATATGAAGAAAACATGAATTCGAACTCGTTACCAAAGATAAAACACAAATTTCTACTCGTTATAAAGGGAAAACACAAATTTCCGGCGATGTCCACTCGTTATCAGAGAAAAAACCTTTTTTTATTCAAGGACAACTCGTGACCAGAGAAAAACACGAATTTGAACTCGTTAATATGAAGAAAACATGAATTCGAACTCGTTACCAAAGATAAAACACAAATTTCTACTCGTTATAAAGGAAAAACACAAATTTCCGGCGATGTCCACTCGTTATCAGAGCAAAAACCTTTTTTTTTCAAGGACAACTCGTTACAGAGAAAAACACGAATTTCAACTCGTTAACATGAAGAAAACATGAATTCGAACTCGTTACAAAAGAAAAAACACAAATTTCTACTCGTTATAAAGGGAAAACACAAATTTCCGGCGATGTCCACTCGTTATCCGAGAAAAACCTTTTTTTCTTCAAGGACAACTCGTTACCAGAGAAAAACACGAATTTGAACTCGTTAATATGAAGAAAACATGAATTCGAACACGTTACCAAAGATAAAACACAAATTTCTACTCGTTATAAAGAGAAAACACAAATTTCCGGCGATGTCCACTCGTTATCGAGAAAAAGCCTTTTTTCTTCAAGGACAACTAGTTACCGAGAGAAAAACACGAATTTGAACTCGTTAATATGAAGAAAACATGAATTCGAACTCGTTACCAAAGATAAAACACAAATTTCTACTCGTTATAAAGTGGAAAACACAAATTTCCGGCGATGTCCACTCGTTATCGAGAAAAAAACTTTTTTTTTTCAAGGACAACTCGTTACCGAGAGAAAAACACGAATTTGAACTCGTTAATATGAAGAAAACATGAATTCGAACTCGTTACAAAAGAAAAAACACAAATTTCTACTCGTTATAAAGGGAAAACACAAATTTCCGGCGATGTCCACTCGTTATCGAGAAAAACCTTTTTTTCTTCAAGGACAACTCGTTACCGAGAGAAAAACACGAATTTGAACTCGTTAATATGAAGAAAACATGAATTCGAACTCGTTACCAAAGAAAAAACACAAATTTCTACTCGTTATAAAGGGAAAACACAAATTTCCGGCGATGTCCCGTCGTTATCGAGAAAAAACCTTTTTTTCTTCAAGGACAACTCGTTACCGAGAGAAAAACACGAATTTGAACTCGTTAATATGAAGAAAACATGAATTCGAACTCGTTACCAATGATAAAACACAAATTTCTACTTGTTATAAAGGGAAAACACAAATTTCCGGCGATGTCCACTCGTTATCAGAGAAAAAACCTTTTTTTATTCAAGGACAACTCGTGACCAGAGAAAAACACGAATTTGAACTCGTTAATATGAAGAAAACATGAATTCGAACTCGTTACCAAAGATAAAACACAAATTTCTACTCGTTATAAAGGAAAAACACAAATTTCCGGCGATGTCCACTCGTTATCAGAGCAAAAACCTTTTTTTCTTCAAGGACAACTAGTTACCAGAGAAAAACACGAATTTGAACTCGTTAATATGAAGAAAACAAGAATTCGAACTCGTTACCAAAGATAAAACACAAATTTCTACTCGTTATAAAGGGAAAACACAAATTTCCGGCGATGTCCACTAGTTATCAGAGAAAAAACTTTTTTTTTTCAAGGACAACTCGTTACCAGAGAAAAACACGAATTTGAACTCGTTAATATGAAGAAAACATGAATTCGAACTCGTTACAAAAGAAAAAACACAAATTTCTACTCGTTATAAAGGGAAAACACAAATTTCCGGCGATGTCCACTCGTTATCAGAGAAAAAACCTTTTTTTCTTCAAGGACAACTCGTTACCAGAGAAAAACACGAATTTGAACTCGTTAATATGAAGAAAACATGAATTCGAACTCGTTACCAAAGATAAAACACAAATTTCTACTCGTTATAAATGGAAAACACAAATTTCCGGCGATGTCAACTCGTTATCACTGAAAAAACCATTTTTTCAGCAAGGACAACTCGTTACCAGATAAAAATACAAATTTGAACTCGTTAATATGAAGAAAACATGAATTCGAACTCGTTACCAAAGATAAAACACAAATTTCTACTCGTTATAAAGGAAAAACAAAAATTTCCGGCGATGTCAACTCGTTATCAGAGAAAAAACCATTTTTTCAGCAAGGACAACTCGTTACCAGAGAAAAACACAAATCCGAACTCGTTAATATGAAGAAAACATGAATTCGAACTTGTTACCAAAGATAAAACACAAATTTCCACTCGTTATAAAGGGAAAACACAAATTTCCGGCGATGTCAACTCGTTATCAGTGAAAAAACCTTTTTTTCTTCAAGGACAACTCGTTACCAGTGAAAAACACAAATTTGAACTCGTTAATATGAAGAAAACATGAATTCGAACTCGTTACCAAAGATAAAACACAAATTTCTACTCGTTATAAAGGGAACACACAAATTTCCGGCGATGTCCACTCGTTATCAGAGAAAAAAACTTTTTTTATTCAAGGACAACTCGTTACCATAGAAAAACACGAATTTGAACTCGTTAATATGAAGAAAACATGAATTCGAACTCGTTACCAAAGATAAAACACAAATTTCTACTCGTTATAAAGGGAAAACACAAATTTCCGGCGATGTCCACTCGTTATCAGAGAAAAAACTTTTTTTTCTTCAAGGACAACTATTTACCAGAGAAAAACACGAATTTGAACTCGTTAATATGAAGAAAACATGAATTCGAACTCGTTACCAAAGATAAAACACAAATTTCTACTCGTTATAAAGGGAAATCACAAATTTCCGGCGATGTCCACTCGTTATCAGAGAAAAAACCTTTTTTTTTTCAAGGACAACTCGTTACCAGAGAAAAAAACGAATTTGAACTCGTTAATATGAAGAAAACATGAATTAGAACTCGTTACAAAAGAAAAAACACAAATTTCTACTCGTTATAAAGGGAAAACACAAATTTCCGGCGATGTCCACTCGTTATCAGAGAAAAAACCTTTTTTTCTTCAAGGACAACTTGTTACCAGAGAAAAACACGAATTTGAACTCGTTAATATGAAGAAAACATGAATTCGAACACGTTACCAAAGATAAAACACAAATTTCTACTCGTTATAAATGGAAAACACAAATTTCCGGCGATGTCAACTCGTTATCACTGAAAAAACCATTTTTTCAGCAAGGACAACTCGTTACCAGATAAAAATGAAAATTTGAACTCGTTAATATGAAGAAAACATGAATTCGAACTCGTTCCCAAAGATAAAACACAAATTTCTACTCGTTATAAAGGAAAAACAAAAATTTCCTGCGATGTCAACTCGTTATCAGAGAAAACACCATTTTTTCAGCAAGGACAACTCGTTACCAGAGAAAACCACAAATCTGAACTCGTTAATATGAAGAAAACATGAATTCGAACTTGTTACCAAAGATAAAACACAAATTTCCACTCGTTATAAAGGGAAAACACAAATTTCCGGCGATGTCAACTCGTTATCAGGGAAAAAACCTTTTTTTTCTTAAAGGACAACTCGTTACCAGTGAAAAACACAAATTGAACTCGTTAATATGAAGAAAACATGAATTCGAACACGTAACCAAAGATAAAACACAAATTTCTACTCGTTATAAAGGGAAAACACAAATTTCCGGCGATGTCCACTCGTTATCAGAGCAAAAACCTTTTTTTCTTCAAGGACAACTAGTTACCAGAGAAAAACACGAATTTGAACTCGTTAATATGAAGAAAACAAGAATTCGAACTCGTTACCAAAGATAAAACACAAATTTCTACTCGTTATAAAGGGAAAACACAAAGCTGTTATAGTGCAAAGGCAAAAAGATGTCTAGATAAAATGTATAGGTTTATTAGAGTTTGATTCATAAATAGGTTTGATCAAACAAGCATCGTAAAAAGGCCGCCGATGTTTAATCGCAGGCTGGGTTTAGTTCGTAGGGTAGATAGGTCAGTAGACTGGTCTGGAACCTACTGAAGACTGAAGACTGAAGGCTGAGGGTTCAAACTCAGTTAATGAAGGCTAAGGGATCAAACTTAGTAATTAAAGTCAAGGATATGCTGAATCGATTATAGGCAAGTCTCGTGATGACCTAAACCGATTACATATGCCTTGTGTAGAAGGTCTAAGTTCCACAAGTTGGATGATGTTTGGAACTTGGTTATATTTAAAATGATGTAATCTAACTTCACAAATAAAAGTTGGATAAAAGGAATCACCGCATTATATTTTACGTACAAAAATATGATGTTCACAGATCGATTGGTTTTACGTGCAGACTAATGAACCCGCCGATATATACCTCGATTAATTCAAGATTATTGAAAAGTTACATGGATAAGAACACCAACTACTTCGACTTATCAAGCAAATCAAAGGCTGAGATTAAAAAGACGTTGGGATGATCCATATTTTTATCCATTGGATACAAGTCAAAGGGGTGGACAGACTGCACTGTCAAAAAGTAATCCTGACAGTGTCAGTCCTATGAATAGTGACAGAATGCAGTGCAGATGGGACAAATACAAGGAACGGTCACATTTGAATTTTAAAATTCAACTCACATGCACTCTTACCTATAAATAGAGGACTTTCAACTCAAGAAGAAGATGATGAATTTTGGAATAAACTTCAAGTGATAATACTAAGCTGAATAACACCCTGCTGAACTTACTGAGCTTAAGGCTGCTGATCTAGTTATTTTCTTCAAGTGCTTTTCGTGTTCAAGCCGCATCAAGCATACACACTTGAAGACTCGCAAGCCGCCGATTACATCATCCTAATCAAGCCGTCGCAACCGAATCATTTATTTGATTCACTTCTTATCTTATAAAGAATCGTCGAAGACAGTGAAGCATCCGTTGGGTGTGAAAGATCGTTGGTTTGTGGTGAAGCCGGTGAAGAGGCAATCCTACCCTTCAAGGACCAAGTGGAAGACTCGGGAGCAAAGCAATCCTACCGTTCCCGTTTTCGCTTGTGAAGCCATAGTTATTGGTGAAGGACAAGCAACCTAGGACTCTTTGTAACGTATAACTCAAAGATCACTAGTGAATTTCCTCCAACATCACAAGGAGAAGAGTGGACCGACAGATTACATCACCCGGAACCACTATAAAATCTCTCTACTTACTTACCGCATTTACTTTCTCGCACTTAGTCATTATCCATATCAACCCGTCGAATCTAGCAACCGAAATCACACACAAACACTACCGAGTATCTAATACTTGGTAACATATTTAACAACAAGTAACAAGGCTTAATTTTGATATTATTCCGCCGCACAAATTCAAACCGAACGAACTATCGTAGACTATCGTTTATCACAGTTATCGAGGTCTCGCAGACTATCGAAGTATCGGCAGCCGCCGAAGTTGCGAATTTGTTAACTCCAAAGTTTTAAGTGTTAAGTTTATTCACCCCCCCCCCCCTCTAAACTTAACTAAAGCCTTTTCAAGGGACCAACAAAGGACAACTATTTACCAGAGAAAAACACGAATTTGAACTCGTTAATATGAAGAAAACATGAATTCGAACTCGTTACCAAACATAAAACACAAATTTCTACTCGTTATAAAGGGAAAACACAAATTTCCGGCGATGTCCACTCGTTATCAGAGAAAAAACCTTTTTTTTTTCAAGGACAACTCGTTACCGAGAGAAAAACACGAATTTGAACTCGTTAATATGAAGAAAACATGAATTCGAACTCGTTACAAAAGAAAAACACAAATTTCTACTCGTTATAAAGGGAAAACACAAATTTCCGGCGATGTCCACTCGTTATCGAGAGAAAAACCTTTTTTTCTTCAAGGACAACTCGTTACCAGAGAAAAACACGAATTTGAACTCGTTAATATGAAGAAAACATGAATTCGAACACGTTACCAAAGATAAAACACAAATTTCTACTCGTTATAAATGGAAAACACAAATTTCCGGCGATGTCAACTCGTTATCACTGAAAAAACCATTTTTTCAGCAAGGACAACTCGTTACCAGATAAAAATGAAAATTTGAACTCGTTAATATGAAGAAAACATGAATTCGAACTCGTTCCCAAAGATAAAACACAAATTTCTACTCGTTATAAAGGAAAAACAAAAATTTCCGGCGATGTCAACTCGTTATCAGAGAAAAAACCATTTTTTCTTCAAGGACAACTCGTTACCAGAGAAAAACACAAATTTGAACTCGTTAATATGAAGAAAACATGAATTCGAACTTGTTACCAAAGATAAAACACAAATTTCCACTCGGTATAAAGGGAAAACACAAATTTCCGGCGATGTCAACTCGTTATCAGGGAAAAAACCTTTTTTTCTTCAAGGACAACTCGTTACCAGTGAAAAACACAAATTTGAACTCGTTAATATGAAGAAAACATGAATTCGAACTCGTTACCAAAGATAAAACACAAATTTCTACTCGTTATAAAGGAAAAACAAAAATTTCCGGCGATGTCCACTCGTTATCAGAGAAAAAACCATTTTTTTTCTTCAAGGACAACTCGTGACCAGAGAAAAACAAAAATCTGAACTCGTTAATATGAAGAAAACATGAATTCGAACTTGTTACCAAAGATAAAACACAAATTTCCACTCCTTATAAAGGGAAAACACAAATTTCCGACGATGTCAACTCGTTATCAGGGAAAAAACCTTTTTTTCTTCAAGGACAACTCGTTACCAGTGAAAAACACAAATTTGAACTCGTTAATATGAAGAAAACATGAATTCGAACTCGTTACCAAAGATAAAACACAAATTTCTACTCGCTATAAAGGGAAAACACAAATTTCCGGCGATGTCCACTCGTTATCAGAGAAAAAACCTTTTTTTCTTCAAGGACAACTCGTTACCAGAGAAAAACACGAATTTGAACCCGTTAATATGAAGAAAACATGAATTCGAACTCGTTACCAAAGAAAAAACACAAATTTCTACTCGTTATAAAGGGAAAACACAAATTTCCGGCGATGTCCACTCGTTATCAGAGAAAAACCATTTTTTCAAGCAAGGACAACTCGTTACCAGAGAAAAACACAAATCTGAACTCGTTAATATGAAGAAAACATGAATTCGAACTCGTTACCAAAGATAAAACACAAATTTCTACTTGTTATAAAGGGAAAACACAAATTTCCGGCTATGTCCACTCGTTATCAGAGAAAAAACCTTTTTTTCTTCAAAGACAACTCGTTACCAAAGAAAAACACGAATTTGAACTCGTTAATATGAAGAAAACATGAATTCGAACACGTTACCAAAGATAAAACACAAATTTCTACTCGTTATAAATGGAAAACACAAATTTCCGGCGATGTCAACTCGTTATCACTGAAAAAACCATTTTTTCAACAAGGACAACTCGTTACCAGAGAAAAAAATGAAAATTTGAACTCGTTAATATGAAGAAAACATGAATTCGAACTCGTTCCCAAAGATAAAACACAAATTTCTACTCGTTATAAAGGAAAAACAAAAATTTCCGGCGATGTCAACTCGTTATCAGAGAAAAACCATTTTTTCAGCAAGGACAACTCGTTACCAGAGAAAAACACAAATCTGAACTCGTTAATATGAAGAAAACATGAATTCGAACTTGTTACCAAAGATAAAACACAAATTTCCACTCGTTATAAAGGGAAAACACAAATTTCCGGCGATGTCAACTCGTTATCAGGGAAAAACCATTTTTTTTCTTCAAGGACAACTCGTTACCAGTGAAAAACACAAATTTGAACTCGTTAATATGAAGAAAACATGAATTCGAACTCGTTACCAAAGATAAAACACAAATTTCTACTCGTTATAAAGGAAAAACAAAAATTTCCGGCGAAGTCCACTCGTTATCAGAGAAAAAACCATTTTTTTCTTCAAGGACAACTCGTGACCAGAGAAAAACACAAATCTGAACTCGTTAATATGAAGAAAACATGAATTCGAACTTGTTACCAAAGATAAAACACAAATTTCCACTCCTTATAAAGGGAAAACACAAATTTCCGATGATGTCAACTCGTTATCAGGGAAAAAACATTTTTTTCTTCAAGGACAACTCGTTACCAATGAAAAACACAAATTTGAACTCGTTAATATGAAGAAAACATGAATTCGAACTCGTTACCAAAGATAAAACACAAATTTCTACTCGCTATAAAGGGAAAACACAAATTTCCGGCGATGTCCACTCGTTATCAGAGAAAAAACCTTTTTCTCTTCAAGGACAACTCGTTACCAGAGAAAAACACGAATTTGAACCCGTTAATATGAAGAAAACATGAATTCGAACTCGTTACCAAAGAAAAAACACAAATTTCTACTCGTTATAAAGGGAAAACACAAATTTCCGGCGATGTCCACACGTTATCAGAGAAAAAACCATTTTTTCAGCAAGGACAACTCGTTACCAGAGAAAAACACAAATCTGAACTCGTTAATATGAAGAAAACATGAATTCGAACTCGTTACCAAAGATAAAACACAAATTTCTACTTGTTATAAAGGGAAAACACAAATTTCCGGCTATGTCCACTCGTTATCAGAGAAAAAACCTTTTTTCTTCAAAGACAACTCGTTACCAGAGAAAAACACGAATTTGAACTCGTTAATATGAAGAAAACATGAATTCGAACACGTTACTAAAGATAAAACACAAATTTCTACTCGTTATAAATGGAAAACACAAATTTCCGGCGATGTCAACTCGTTATCACTGAAAAAACCATTTTTTCAGCAAGGACAACTCGTTACCAGATAAAAATGAAAATTTGAACTCGTTAATATGAAGAAAACATGAATTCGAACTCGTTCCCAAAGATAAAACACAAATTTCTACTCGTTATAAAGGAAAAACAAAAATTTCCGGCGATGTCAACTCGTTATCAGAGAAAAAACCATTTTTTCAAGCAAGGACAACTCGTTACCAGAGAAAAACACAAATCTGAACTCGTTAATATGAAGAAAACTTGAATTCGAACTTGTTACCAAAGATAAAACACAAATTTCCACTCGTTGTAAAGGGAAAACACAAATTTCCGGCGATGTCAACTCGTTATCAGGGAAAAAACCTTTTTTTTTCTTCAAGGACAACTCGTTACCAGTGAAAAACACAAATTTGAACTCGTTAATATGAAGAAAACATGAATTCGAACTCGTTACCAAAGATAAAACACAAATTTCTACTCGTTATAAAGGAAAAACAAAAATTTCCGGCGATGTCCACTCGTTATCAGAGAAAAAACCATTTTTTTCTTCAAGGACAACTCGTGACAAGAGAAAAACACAAATCTGAACTCGTTAATATGAAGAAAACATGAATTCGAACTTGTTACCAAAGATAAAACACAAATTTCCACTCCTTATAATGGGAAAACACAAATTTCCGACGATGTCAACTCGTTATCAGGGAAAAAACCTTTTATTCTTCAAGGACAACTCGTTACCAGTGAAAAACACAAATTTGAACTCGTTAATATGAAGAAAACATGAATTCGAACTCGTTACCAAAGATAAAACACAAATTTCTACTCGCTATAAAGGGAAAACACAAATTTCCGGCGATGTCCACTCGTTATCGAGAAAAACCTTTTTTCTTCAAGGACAACTCGTTACCGAGAGAAAAACACGAATTTGAACCCGTTAATATGAAGAAAACATGAATTCGAACTCGTTACCAAAGAAAAAACACAAATTTCTACTCGTTATAAAGGGAAAACACAAATTTCCGGCGATGTCCACACGTTATCAGAGAAAAAACCATTTTTTCAGCAAGGACAACTCGTTACCAGAGAAAAACAAAAATCTGAACTCGTTAATATGAAGAAAACATTAATTCGAACTCGTTACCAAAGATAAAACACAAATTTCTACTCGTTATAAAGGGAAAACACAAATTTCCGGCGATGTCCACTCGTTATCAGAGAAAAAACCTTTTTTTCTTCAAGGACAACTCATTACCAGAGAAAAACACGAATTTGAACTCGTTAATATGAAGAAAACATGAATTCGAACTCGTTACCAAAGATAAAACACAAATTTCTACTCATTATAAAGGGAAAACATAAATTTCCGGCGATGTCCACTCGTTATCAGAGAAAAAACCTTTTTTTCTTCAAGGACAACTCGTTACCAGAGAAAAACACGAATTTGAACTCGTTAATATGAAGAAAACATCAATTCGAACTCGTTACCAAAGATAAAACACAAATTTCTACTCGTTATAAAGAGAAAACACAAATTTCCGGCGATGTCTACTCGTTATCAGAGAAAAAACCTTTTTTTCTTCAAGGACAACTCGTTACCGAGAAAAACACGAATTTGAACTCGTTAATATGAAGAAAACATGAATTCGAACTCGTTACCAAAGATAAAACACAAATTTCTACTCGTTATAATGGGAAAACACAAATTTCCGGCGATGTCCACTCGTTATCAGAGAAAAAACCTTTTTTTCTTAAAGGACAACTCGTTACCAGAGAAAAACACGAATTTGAACTCGTTAATATGAAGAAAACATGAATTCGAACTCGTTACCAAAGATAAAACACAAATTTCTACTCGTTATAAATGGAAAACACAAATTTCCGGTGATGTCCACTCTTTATCAGAGAAAAAACCTTTTTTTCTTCAAGGACAACTCGTTAGCAGAGAAAAACATGAATTTGAACTCGTTAATATGAAGAAAACATGAATTCGAACTCGTTACCAAAGATAAAACACAAATTTCCATTCGTTATAAAGGGAAAACACAAATTTCCGGCGATGTCAACTCGTTATCAGGGAAAAAACCTTTTTTTCTTCAAGGACAACTCGTTACCAGAGAAAAACACGAATTTGAACTCGTTAATATGAAGAAAACATGAATTCGAACTCGTTACCAAAGATAAAACACAAATTTCTACTCGTTATAAAGGGAAAACACAAATTTCCGGCGATGTCCACTCGTTATCAGAGAAAAACCTTTTTTTCTTCAAGGACAACTCGTTACCAGAGAAAAACACGAATCTGAACTCGTTAATATGAAGGAAACATGAATTCGAACTCGTTACCAAAGATAAAACACAAATTTCTACTTGTTATAAATGGAAAACACAAATTTCCGGCGATGTCCACTCATTATCAGAGCAAAAACCTTTTTTTCTTCAAGGACAACTCGTTACCATAGAAAAACACGAATGTGAACTCGTTAATATGAAGAAAACATGAATTCGAACTCGTTACCAAAGATAAAACACAAATTTCTACTCGTTATAAAGGAAAAACACAAATTTCCGGCGATGTCCACTCGTTATCAGGGAAAAAACCTTTTTTTCTTCGAGGACAACTCGTTACCAGAGAAAAACACGAATTTGAACTCGTTAATATGAAGAAAACATGAATTCGAACTCGTTACAAAAGATAAAACACAAATTTTCGGCGATGTCCACTCGTTATCAGAGAAAAAACCTTTTTTTCTTCAAGGACAACTCGTTACCAGAGAAAAACACGAATTTGAACTCGTTAATATGAAGAAAACATGAATTTGAACTCGTTACCAAAGATAAAACACAAATTTCTACTCGTTATAAAGGGAAAACACAAATTTCTGGCGATGTCCACTCGTTATCAGAGAATAAACCTTTTTTCTTCAAGGACAACTCGTTACCAGAGAAAAACACGAATTTGAACTCGTTAATATGAATAAAACATGAATTCGAACTCGTTACCAAAGATAAAACACAAATTTCTACTCGTTATAAAGGGAAAACACAAATTTCCGGCGATGTCCACTCATTATCAGAGAAAAAACCTTTTTTTCTTCAAGGACAACTCGTTACCATAGAAAAACACGAATGTGAACTCGTTAATATGAAGAAAACATGAATTCGAACTCGTTACCAAAGATAAAACACAAATTTCTACTCGTTATAAAGGAAAAACACAAATTTCCGGCGATTTCCACTCGTTATCAGGGAAAAAACCTTTTTTTCTTCGAGGACAACTCGTTACCAAAGTGAAAAACACGAATTTGAACTCGTTAATAGGAAGAAAACATGAATTCGAACTCGTTACAAAAGATAAAACACAAATTTCTACTCGTTATAAAGTGGAAAACACAAATTTCGGCGATGTCCACTCGTTATCGAGAATAAACCTTTTTTTCTTCAAGGACAACTCGTTACCAGAGAAAAACACGAATTTGAACTCGTTAATATGAAGAAAACATGAATTCGAACTCGTTACCAAAGATAAAACACAAATTTCTACTCGTTATAAAGTGGAAAACACAAATTTCCGGCGATGTCCACTCGTTATCAGAGAAAAAACCTTTTTTTCTTCAAGGACAACTCGTTACCAGAGAAAAACACGAATTTGAACTCGTTAATATGAAGAAATTATGAATTCGAACTCGTTACCAAAGATAAAACACAAATTTCTACTCGTTATAAAGGGAAAACACAAATTTCCGGCGATGTCCACTCGTTATCAGAGAAAAAACCTTTTTTTCTTTAAGGACAACTCGTTACCGAGAGAAAAACACGAATTTGAACTCGTTAATATGAAGAAAACATGAATTCGAACTCGTTACCAAAGAAAAAACACAAATTTCTACTCGTTATAAAGGGAAAACACAAATTTCCGGCGATGTCCACTCGTTATCGAGAAAAACCTTTTTTTCTTCAAGGACAACTCGTTACCAGAGAAAAACACGAATTTGAACTCGTTAATATGAAGAAAACATGAATTTGAACTCGTTACCAAAGATAAAACACAAATTTCTACTCGTTATAAATGGAAAACACAAATTTCCGGCGATGTCAACTCGTTATCACTGAAAAAACCATTTTTTCAGCAAGGACAACTCGTTACCAGAGAAAAATACAAATTTGAACTCGTTACCAAAGATAAAACACAAATTTCTACTCGTTATAAAGGAAAAAACAAAAATTTCCGGCGATGTCAACTCGTTATCGAGAAAAACCATTTTTTCAAGAAGGACAACTCGTTACCGAGAGAAAAACACAAATCGAACTCGTTAATATGAAGAAAACATGAATTCGAACTTGTTACCAAAGATAAAACACAAATTTCCACTCGTTATAAAGGAAAACACAAATTTCCGGCGATGTCAACTCGTTATCGGGAAAAAACCTTTTTTTCTTCAAGGACAACTCATTACTGGTGAAAAACACAAATTTGAACTCGTTAATATGAAGAAAACATGAATTCGAACTCGTTACCAAAGATAAAACACAAATTTCTACTCGTTATAAAGGAAGAACAAAAATTTCCGGCGATGTCCACTCGTTATCAGAGAAAAAACCATTTTTTCTTTAAGGACAACTCGTTACCAGAGAAAAACACAAATCTGAACTCGTTAATATGAAGAAAACATGAATTTAAACTTGTTACCAAAGATAAAACACAAATTTCCACTCGTTATAAAAATTCATTAAATGTTGTGTAGGGAACAATTATGGGTGTCACCCCTGTATTTCTAGTTGAATGTTTTATTTTATTTTTTGAATTTGATAAATATCAAACTACATTTGTTATTATTTCATTATCTTCTCAAATAAATATATGCAAGATAAGTAATGTCAGTTTCTATATATTAGGAGGCACAAAATACATACTACATCCGTCTCAAAATATAAGTCACTCTACTTCTTTTTAACTTTCACAAAATACAAGTTATTCTATATTATCAACGAAGCATTTGTTACTATTTTCTCTATCTTACCCCTAATTTATTAACAATCCAACTACTTTTTAATACTTTATAACTATTTCATTAATGATTGTGAAAATATATTTTAGTCATTTCTACCTAAAATTTATGTTATTCAACCATTTTTTGATCTACGTGAAACATCAAAATGACTTATATTTTAGTATACGTTACCGGATACAAGAGGCCTGCTGTGTAATATTTTTTTCTTTTCTTTAAATGGACCTTTATTTTAAGCCCCAAACAAACAGGCCTTATGAAACTATAGCTAATACACCAGACGGGGCCTCTTGTATACTTGTTGGGCTAATTTCCAAACTTCACACCGGTAGGCCCTTTTTCAGTTTATTTGCAGCAAGCCATGTAAGCACTTCATTGTCTCTTGGTCTTTATTTCTATCACGATTATGTTATCACTAGTGGATGCACCTGTGCGATGCACAGGGCCCACTCGTTTTTATCTTGATTTTGATCACTCGAGTGATGTGTGGATTATTATAAAAGAAGATTCAAAACAAAATGTAAATGGATCATTGCAGCAGGTACATCCTAAAAATTAAGTGGAAGCCATGATCAGGGGCGGACCCACGTACCCCAGGGAGGGGCACGTGACCCCACTGGAATTTTAAAAAAAAAAAAAAAAATTTAAGTATTAAAACTATGTAGTTTTGTTGTTAAAAAGTGTCATTTTGTAGATAAAAATTGATGTTTTAGACCCCGGTGACCCCACTGGAATTTTTTTGGATAAAATATGTAGTTTGAGAATCCGGTGACCCCACTGGAATTTATTCCTGGATCCGCCACTGGCCATGATACATATATAGTACCTAAAAAGTAGACACAAAAATTGTTTACTGAAAACTTAGAAATACACAAAGCAACCACAAAACTCAAAATTGGCCAACATGTTCATAGTCCAGAACACAAGAAACAAATATGCTGCACGAATTAGGAGGCAAGAGTCATGGCTTTGTAGCATAAGGGCTTGAAGCTTAGAAGGTATGGCTAATGCCCCCTTGAAGGAATGCAGTGAAGTATGCTGCATGCGTTGGTAGTGGCATGTTGTGACTTGCTGCTTCTTGCGTTTGTGTTGCACACATATTAAGAAAATAATTAATATGTCGTGTTTTAAACACTAATGGATATATTTGCCCCTATTTCATAATAAATGCTTGTTTTGGAATATGAAAATAGTGTACAAACATTAAATATATGATAGGGTATGTTTGGATAAGATGCATTAAATGATGTATTGATTTTCTAAGTATGTAATTTTCATGGGACTATTCATTTTCGAAAAGTGTACATTTTTTGTGGGACGAATGTAGTATTATATTAGATGGGTTGTAGTAGAATCGCCAAATTACTTCCAATACCACAATTCGGTATGATTTTTTAATTCTATTATGGCATAGGCAACTATGCCAATACTAATTTTCTAAGTGAAGTTGTCGTGGTTTGACCGGACATAGACCGCATGTGCCCTCCCATCTTGTCTCGAGCACCGACATGAGTCCTTTTATCCCTTTTATCCCACCGAAGAAGTTGACTTTCCAACGGAACTGGTGGACCGTCCTTTTCGTTTCATTATGATCTTGGTCTGAGCTGGTCTTTTTGGACGCCCGTTTCCACTGCGTTCACGGCTTGTCTAACTTGACATCGGCAATGGGTATTCTCTCGTTCATTGGTCAAAAATCTGGTTGAATGGGGGATCTTAAACACGAGGACCTTTTTACTCGGTATCCATGGAGATCCAATTTTGCACGGAAAAAATATGAAGACCTTTTTATTGAGGACCTTTTGGGGATTGATAGTGAGTTGTGATGTTAAAAGTAATTTTGTGATGCTAATGCAACCCATCTAATACAATGTATGTTACATTTAGAGTAATTGGCGCAAAACATCTCTATCTTTGGGTCAACATTGCGACTAGTCCGTTATCTTTAAATATTGCATTTTTACCCTCTATCTTATGTAAAATTTTGCAAGAAACACCCTTCTTCGAATTTGGGGTTAAGTTTAACGGGAAGCACGCGTGTGACCTGCACTCTCCGTCAACCCTGAACAAACAAACAAAAAACTTTTTATTTTTATTATTTCCCCAAAATCCTCCTTAATTCTCAACCCCATTAATTGTCGACTACCAACCCCAAACTCCTTGTTCATTCCCCATCCTCAGTTGATTTCTAATTCGTTCATTCCCAATCCTCGTTGATTTCTAATTTCCCTTCTCATCTACAAAAATCTAGTTTTCTAATTCAATCCCTTCCCCATCAACAAAAGAGTGGTATTTGTCAACACCGCCGAGTGTCTACCGGCGCCGGCGAGAATTATGCTTAAGATGTCACTTCGAAGAATGGGTGTTGAGCAACCTATTTATGGTGTGTAAATTGCTACTTTTGATTGTTTTTTTGTGTTTTAATGGTGAGTAAATTGCTCAAGATGGATGGGTATTGAGCAACCTGTTTAATTTTGTACTTGTTTTAATGAATCTTCAAAAGGTTAATTATTTTGAAGCTGGAGAGGTTTGTTGATTGGGATGAAAAATAGCTTACCTTGTTTGGACATTTGACAAACAGCAAACACCGAACAACAATTCAACAACTTTGAAGGCTGAGGAAGAAAACGTCTATTGACCTGAGGGAGAGGGTTGCGGAAGAAAATGGCGGAGCAATTGCTGGTCGAAAAATTAGGGCAAGGGTGGAGGGGGGATTTAATAAATAAAAAACTTGCTTATAACAATGAAAAAATAAAAGAAAATAAAAAATAAAGTAAAAATTTAAAAGCGTGTTCAGGGTTGACGGAGAGTGCAGGTCAACATGCGTTCTTCCCGTTAAACTTAACCCCAAATTCGAAAAAGGGTGTTTTTTTGTAAAATTTTACACAAGATTGAGGGTAAAATTGCAAAATTTAAAGATAAGGGTAAGTCTCAATGTTGACCCAAAGATAGAGGTGTTTTGCGCCAATCACTCTTACATTTATATTACCCTTTTTTTGTTTTCATAAAGCATAATATTAAGTAATTAGTGGTGTATAGTGACGGATCCAGGAAAATTTTCCAGTAGGGGCCAAATTCAAAAAAAAAGGTAGAAAAAAACTCAATAACCAAGTCTCAAACTCATGACCTTAAGATTAAATAACAATTCTTCTAACCAGTTGAACTAAATGAATAATTGTTATAGAAATTGTCTGTAATAATTTACATACACAGTGTTAATATTATAAGAGGGATATATTAGTAACTTCGCCCGGAAATTTGAGTAGGGGCCGTGCACCTCACCCTTAATGGGCTGGGTCCGTCCCTGGTGGTGTGGATGCCGTGTAAGGCACGGCTGCCCATCGGAGCAGGGTGCACAGTGTGTGTACAGTGTAAATGTACTATTATGTTGTTTTGGGAAGGGTACATGCCTGATAATAATTTAGTAAGCTGCAAAGTTGTTAATGCATTAACTAAAAAACAACAGATATTTAGGGACAACTATATAACCAGCCAATATATTACCTTACAACCTTGGAGTTAGATATAAAATATTTCACAATAGATAAAGTGAAAACATGTGCCTATCTGAAGCACAAGATGCCCAAAGAGAATGCAGCAGATGTTAGGTCTCGGGAAGTAAGCAAAAGACAACAATAACTATCCAAAAGAGGAATAGATCTGCATATTATCATGCCATTAGTTTAGTTAGAACTGGAAACTAATGGTTCTACATGCAGACTATCCTTAAAAGAAAAGCGTAGAGCAAAAGTTCATATTCTAATTATTACAACGAAGGTCTAAAAAGGGGGGAAAAGCTTTAATTACACAAGTAAATTTGACGATCAGAAGTATGGAAACACTTTGTCATGTGCCTCTCTTTCTAATTTATTTCCACACCTGTAAAGTGTGTATGTTTTCCCACGTCGAGCGTGGATAGGGTAGCACAAAGTGTTGTTGTATGATCACTAAGGTATACTCCAATATGGCACCTGTACAATAAAAGGAGCCCGGATCCTCTGATGTATCCGTCTGCTGTTAATTTTGCTGTGATAAGGCAATTGTTCCAAAACGACGTCATTTTGAAACAAATGTAAAAATAATAATAATAAATAGCATACCAAAACGATATCGTTTTGAGCCGGATACACTTGCACAGCAGTGCTGTGATTGGGGGTTCACGGCAAAGGATCCCAATTCTAATAAAAGAAAGAAGAAAATTGTCAGAAATCGATTTATAGTTTAAAAGCTTTGTATAATTACATGCTCTTGTGATCTTACCCTTTCCTAAGACTTGTAGTACCAATTAATTGGCCTAAATGTCGTTCTATAAGGCCATAAATAATTGCCTGGTAAACCACTTTCCTCTGATACGTGCAATAAGATTGATGTTAGCTGCGATGTAAGCGTACAACACTAGCTTGCTGTGGGTGAATATTTTTTAGGATTCACACGAATGGGTCTTTATGCATAGTTAGTTACATACCTTTCTTAATAATAATAAAAGGTTTCGTCAAAATAAAATAGATAAATAAATAACTTAGAAATGGATGATTGTATGCATAACATTTAAGTGTTTTATACGAAAATCTTTCAGCCGAAATTTGCAAATAGAAAAGCGATCAGGGCGGCAACCTAGAGGGTGGGAAAAGCGATCAACGATCAACGATCAGGGCGGGCTTGCACCGGTCCCATGTCGGGGCTGCCACCGGACCCCTCAGTCTCTCAAGACTCACAGCAACCGTCGACCTCGAAACAGCCGCTTAGCTATGCGCACATCGCCACAATGGGGAATCTCCCTTCAAGGCCAAAACCCTTCGGGCTTCTACTTTCAAGGGAAAACCTTCCATAATCATCCCAGCTGAAGCGGAGAAAGCTTTGGCAGCCGTTTCCAGCGTTCACTCGTCAGAAAATTTTCTCAGGGCCGGCCACTACTCGATACCATCAAAAAAATTCTGGATGTTCAAAATTTCAAAGGTAATACGCATTAGGACTTCTTGACAATAAGCATGCTTTGATTCGTTTTCAACATGACATAGACTATATCCGTTTATTTTCGAAAGCTTCCAGGCAAGTGGGTAACAAGAACAAGGGTTTTTAAATGGACTGTTGATTTTCATGTTCATCGAGAATCCTCCATAATCCCAGTTCGGATTTCCCTCCCCAAATTGCCGGTTCATCTCATGAACAAGGATTTTATTTTTAGTTTAATGCAATCGGTTGGAAAGCCCTTACGCATTGATGCAGCTACGGCTGCCCAAATATTGTGATATTTAAATGCTGAAAAGCAAAGATAAGGCTCGTGATGCCTTGAGGATTGTCAGAATGAAAGTGAAAATAAACATAGCAAACGGATAATTAAGATGTATCTGTAGGGATTATGATGGTGGATATGATGTATTGTTTCATGAGTCTTGCTAAGGGCCCGGCATCATTCATAAAACAACTACACCATACACACCTCAGTCAAGTGGTATGGCTACGTGCAAGAACCGAACTCTTAAAGAGTTGATGGATGCTATGTTGATAAGTTTGAGTTTACATCAGAACTTGTGGGGGGAATATGTCCTCTCAGTGGAATTCATTCTGAACAACATCCTTTCAAAGAAGAAGGGTGCTACCCCATGTGAACCGTGGAAAGACTGCAGATTCTTGGAAATGTGGGGGTGTTTGGCTAAGGTCGAAGTGCCTAAACCAAACTGAGTGATAGGACCTAAAATCATTAGTGCCTATTGTTTTTGGTGTATAAATCAGACATCAATGATGTACATGATATGTCATCATCGAGTCTAAGAACGTGTGTTCCTTGAAGATCTCTTTCCATGTAAGGAAAAGAAGAATCAAGCATGAGTAAGCGGACATGTGAGTCTGAAAAAGAGAGTGATTCTCAAGAATTTGAAGAACCCCATCGTAGTATAAGGTCTAGGACTTCCAAGTCCTTTGCTCCTGATTTTCTGAAATATGTGGCAGAAAATGAACCCAAGACATGTGCTGAGGCAATGTCAATTCCATAAGCTCCTTTCTGGAAAGAAGATATATGTAGTGAAATAAAATCCATCATGCAAAATGACACTTGGAAGTGGTTGGTCTTCCAACTGGAAATAAACCACTAAGCTGCAAGTGGATTTTCAAGAAGAAGTTAAAGGTTGATGGATTTATTGTAAGGCATTGTTGGTAGCCTGAGGGTATCAACAAAAAAAAGCTTTGACTTCTTACTCACCAGTTACGAGAATTACTTATATAGGGGTTCTCGTCGGTATAGTTGGAGACTATAACCTGGAAATCCATCAAATGGATGTTTGTGGTGAGTTGAAAGAAGAAATGTACTTGGAACAACCCAATGGGTTCAAAGTTCCAAGCTAAGAGAATAAGGTGTGTAGACTTGTTAAGTTTCTCTATGGGCTCGAATAATAGCCAGAGCAATGGCATAACGAGTTTGACAATGTTATGTTAAGAACACGCCTTTTGTGATAGTATGTCTAAGACATGCTGTTAATGGGAAGTGCTCATGAGAGTATCATGAATACGATAAGGAACTTCGATGTGAAGGACCTAGGAGTTGTAGATTTGATACTAGGGTGTAAGATCTCTAGACTATTTGATGGACTTGTGGTGACAAACTCATTGTATTGAGTCTGTTTGGAAAGATTTAATGTCTTTGATTAAAGTCCAGTGAGCACTCCACTTCCTAAGTATGCACTTAGTCAAGAATATAGGAGAACATGTGGATCAACTTGTACACGACCAGACTTAGCATGTGCAGTGAATAAACTGAGTAGGTTCATGAGTAATCCAGATCATAACCATCGGAAAGCCTTAAAAAGGCTGGTGAGGTACATGAGGTACACTATGAGTCTGGCATTACGATATACTAGATATCCAGCAGTATTAGAAGGATACTGTGATGCGAACTGGATATCAGATACGAAAGATTCAAAGTCCACCGGTGGATACTTATCCACGATTGGTGGTGTTGTTGTGTCCTGGAAGTCTACAAGACAAATACGTATAGCTCGTTCCACAATGGAAGCTGAGTTGATAGCCTTGATAAGGCTAAATAAGAAGCTGAATGGCATAGGAATTTCCTTGAGGATATTCCATACTAGTGGATGCTATCAGCATACACTGCGGTAGTGAGTTGTCTATAAGAAGGGCACAAAATAGTATGTATAATGGTAAGTCTCGACACATATGCCGGAGACACAATATCATTAAATAATTGATCTCTAATGGTTTGATTTCCATCGATGATATGCAATCAAAAGAGAATCTTGCGGATCCGCTTACAAAAGGTTTAGCTAGAGATCAGATGTCAATCTTGACAACCGGAATGGGACTGAAGCCTATTACGCATGTTTCCTTGTAGTGGCAACCCAACCATGTTGACTCGGAGATCCCAAGATCAGCATGGATCAAAAGAGACAACTAAGCTATAAGGAACAGTCCAGCACTTACCCATTCTGAGAGAATAAAAGTGCAATCTGCAGAGGGTGTGAGGTTAAGCTTTGCTTTTAATGACTCCTATATCTTGATATTCAAGTGGGGTAGGGCAGAATACCCTTGATAGGAGGTCACCTATGTAAGTGCGAAGTGGGGCCGCTTCTGTGAGAATTTTGAGGCTTGAATTCTCTAGAGCACTTTCTAAAACCAAGTGCTGTCCAGGGCCGAGATGGACACAACCATGAGAACCGAAAGGTGCTGGGGGAAATATTGTGTGAGTGCTATTGTCTTGGTTTACACTAAAGGCTGAACAGTTCAAGACCTAGTTCACAGATTAGCCGAGTAAATCCGATAGTACTTCACTAAGGCAGGTTCAAGGCCCGAAGCTACCTCTCCTGATGCAATATTTTTCCGTCTGACTTCTCTTCAGAGTCTGCATTTGCATTTGCATTAATCTTCATTCATGTGGGGGATTGTTGGAGATATCCCATTTTAATGAGTTAAAACAGTCAACTTTAGCGCGGTTTTCGGATATGCTCCGGTGTGATTCACCGGGAGCTTATTACGTCTAAATATTCTACTCACGGAGTAGATAATGTTTGGCTTTGGAATCACTCGATTCGGATATCGGGTGAATGAGAAATTAATACCTAAAGTTGGTTGAAAATGTGTTGGAGATAAGAGTTGAAGGGAGTACCTCAACTCAATATCCCACATTGGAAAGATGGGAGACTTGAGCTCCATATATAAGGGCTAGTGTATGCTCTTATAAATGTGCCCCAAGGGGCAAGGCACTTTTGTGCAGGCCGCCGCCGCCGTCCGGCCGGCTCGGCTCGGCTTGTGCTCGTGCTCGGTTCGGTTGTTACTATTAGTTTTTTGGACAAAATTTCCTTTGATGTTAACCAGAAATTAATTAGTTAATCGTGAGGCGGTTGGAATGTTCCAGAATAATGTGGAAACGAATTCTGATTAATTAAGTCGGTCCGGAATTAATTTAATTTAATTAATTTCGAAATTTGACTATTAATTTCAACCAGAATAACTTTTCTTGAGGGAAAAGTCGTGCGATTAAATCATCTGACCAATCAGAATTCAGAAGACACGTCATCCGACCAATCAGAATTGTGGAAATATTTGGCCAATTTTATTTATAATTTTCGGCCCTATTTTCTTTTCCAAGGGGAAAAGTCTGATGACATGTTCTGGCCAATCACATTCGAGAATTGGCTCCTCCTCTCCACTATATAAAGAACCCCAATGATGAAGGTTAAAACATCATCAAATTTTCTCCTCTCTTTTCCACCATAAAAAGAGTCAGTCATATACATCTACATATTGAGTCGAAGAGAAGTCGGAGCACTCTGTAAGTTCGCCGGAGCTCGGATTTTTGAAATGCCTCTAAATCCGAGACGTAAAGCCGTTGTATCTTGGGAGACATTTGCTACTACCATGGGCACAATACCGGAGCAATTTATCTTAAGGAAAGAGTAACTACTCGCCTCGGTTTGTCTTAGTCCTTTATTTTGTGCATACTACCTTTATTGTCTATTGTTTAAATCAGATATGCATGATAATATTTATTTTGTTAGGTCTGCTAAATAATATGAATTGTACTATTCACATGATTTATTTTCTAGATTAATATTCCGTAATTTAATCCGTAAATTACGGATCTGTTCCGTAAATCACACCACACACGATACACTATTTCAACAATAAGATTGATGTTAGCTGCGATGTAAGCGTACAACACTAGCTTGATGTGGGAGAATATTTTTTAGGATTCACACGAATGGGTCTTTATGCATAGTTAGTTATTACATACCTTTCTTAATAATAATAAAAGGTTTCGTCAAAATAAAATAGATAAATAAATAACTTAGAAATGGATGATTGTATGCATAACATTTAAGTGTTTTATACGAAAATCTTTCAGCCGAAATTTGCAAATAGAAAAGCGATCAGGGCGGCAACCTGGAGGGTGGGAAAAGCGATCAACGATCAGGGCGGGCTTGCACGGTCCCATGTCGGGGCTGCCACCGGACCGCTCAGTCTCTCAAGACTCTCAGCAACCGTCGACCTCGAAACATCCGCTTAGCTATGCGCACATCGCCGGCAATGGGGCATCTCCCTTCAAGGCCGAAACCCTTCGGGCTTCTACTTTCAAGGGAAAACCTTCCATAATCATCCCAGTTGAAGCGGAGAAAGTTTTGGCAGCCGGTTTCCAGCGTTCACTCTTCGGAAAATTTTCTCAGGGCCGGCCACCACTCGATACCATCAAAAAATTTCTGGATGTCCAAAATTTCAAAGGTAATACGCATTAGGACTTCTTGACAATAAGCATGCTTTGATTCGTTTTCAACATGACGTAGACTATATCCGTTTATTTTCGAAAGCTTCCTGGCAATTGGGTAACAAGAACAAGGGTTTTTAAATGGACTGTTGATTTTCATGTTCATCGAGAATCCTCCATAATCCCAGTTCGGATTTCCCTCCCCAAATTGCCGGTTCATCTCATGAACAAGGATTTTATTTTTAGTTTAATGCAATCGGTTGGAAAGCCCTTACGCATTGATGCATCTACGGCTGAACTACGTAGACCGTCTTTGGCTCGTGTTCAGGTTGAAGTTGATGTTCTAAAAAATCTTCCAACCCGCATATGGATTCAAAAGGAAAATGGTGATGGTTTCTGGAACCTATCATTCCTGAAGGCTCTCGGCCCGCTTATTGCACTCCTTGTTGGCACATGGGTCACAATCAAGATCATTGCATTGTCAAACATCCGGAATTGACCTCTTTGAATAAATCTACTACTAGTAAACCGGAACCAATATATGCGGTGAAAGCTTCCGTGGAACAACCAAAGCCCCCTGATGCACAAGTCAATGCGGACACAGGAAAGGACAAATTTGAGCATTGTACGTGTTAACGTAGGCTGGTTTCTACACCATCCACAAGCAATACTCAATCGAATAGCAATGAGGCTGAGTTTGTAAGGGTACACGACAGTAATAAAGAGAAGACCAACAAAGTCTCCGCAACTGACACAGCTATAGAAGAAGAACCGATGGGGGAGCCCAATCAGGATTCAGCACCTGCCAAAAATATACAAGACGACTCCAAGGCGGCTAGCCCAGATCCAAAGACAACCCAACAAGAGTTATCTTCACCTCCCCAAACAGATACTATCACCAAGCAAGTGGGTTCTTCAATGGACAAAGATAAAGAGCTTCTACAGACTTTGAAGGCATCGTCTGGTAAAATCAAGAAAAAAAACTACTCTTCGGATATCGAACACGAAACATTTGAACTTGAAAAAATTCATATAATGGCTGGTAGACGACCGAGGAAGAAAAATAATCGTTACACTGAGGATTATGTTTCTTGAGCTAAGAAACTCGGCTTGTGATTTTTACAGAAACCTTTTTATCTTTTAAAAAATAAAGAGTTATGAAACTTGGCTTGTGAGTTTTAAAAATATTTTTAGCTTTCAATAAAATTGCTACTTAATAAAAAAAATTTAAAAAAAATTTAAAGTGTTTTATACATTGTTCATACATTACTGGACTATCTCTAATCATAATATAACATCCATTGTTTATGGCATACTTTCATTGATGGGTGATTTGATTGTATCAAACATAAACTCTGATTTATGAATGTTTACCAAGAGTTAAAAGATCTTTGTATGGATGTCGATGTGCAAACTATACTATTTATATTTAAAAGATCTTTGTATGGATGTCGATGTGCAAACTATACTATTTATATTTGATTTGATATATATGATTTACGATTCTTGATCCTTATCTTTTATTCTTTTCTTTTTTGAATAAAACCCTTATCCTTTTCTAAAATGGCGGGTTAGAGCCTTTATCAACTAGCAGTACAATTAGCTATTCTAGAAATTAAGATCGAATAATTAAAAAGTGATAAATTAAAATTGAATAAATAAATAGTGAAAGGAAAAAAAACAGGTCCTGCTTTCGATTCCCAACTTGTGCTGATCGATAATAAAAAGGCAAACCCCCATTGCGGAATAGGATTAGGAAGTTTGCACATTGACATCTATATATATAAACATCAGTTATGCCACGTAGAAACACATAATTCAGAGTCCTATTATAAAAAGGTATACGGCATTTCATTCTTTCTTCACTTCTTTTGTTTTTTATTAAAATTTATTTCTTCTTTTTTTTTTTGGGAAAAAACTGATTTTTTTAATTTATTTATCCGGACACATGTTGCTCCTTGTTCTTTCGGCAAATTTTATTAGCTAGCCTTTATTTTCGTCATAACGATTTTTTCTCCTTGTTCTTACGGCAAATTTTATTTGCAAGCTTTTATTTTCGTCGCAACAATTCTATCGATATATCATTTTTATCTTACTTCATATTGAATCAACATCTTGAAACACAATTCTTAATCTCAAAACCCCTTTATTCTCATATTTGACCTTTAGAAAGGTTGATTTTGGTGTGGTGTATGCATGTAGGGTAATTTTGACACAGTAAAAAATAAAAGAGTCCGTTCTAACAGGGAGTCCTGCATAATTCCAGAAAAATGCACCTTTTCTTCTCTTTTGTTTTTTCTCATAACTTTCATAGTTTTTTTTGTGCGAAACTTTTTCATTATCGTGGTGTATTGTAGTCGCTTAAGCACGATATCTTGAAATAGAGTTATTGTAGATATCTCAAATCTGGTTGGAGAAGTCATAACATTTGTGTCCAATATTACCTCCAAAAATTAGTCTATATAATTGTTTCAGAATATCTTGCGGTTTAAAAAAAATATTAAAATTTGATTAGTTAGTTTTTTTTTTTTTTTTAGGTTTCTCAGATGATAGTCCCCGCCCTACAAAAACAAAAATATATTTCCAAAATTGTTCTTTTCCCCTTACTAGGTGCCAAAAATAGTCCCGTTTCGAAATAAAAATAGGAATACAAGGATGTGAGTTAATGTTTTAAATTAAATGACAAAATGACTGAAAAAACCGTTGGTCTTAATTAATCCAATGTTGTAATCATTCTTTAGCTCCTTAATAAATAAAGTTTATGTAGGAAAAACAAAATAAATATTGAATTGAAAAATGTAATTTGTAACAAATTTTTTTGACGAGTATCTCGGTTCTTTCGGGACAGATGGTACTATTTAATTAATTAATTCTATACAGCCATGTATTCAACGGTCTTACCTTAAAAAGACTTAACTTTCTGCGTTTGGACCGGAATGCCTTACAGTACAGTACATGTATATGTCTCGAACTTTCCGTCATCGCCATTGTTCATCTCCTTTCTGGTAATAGGAAAAAGCTATGTCCACTACACAAATGTGTAGTGGATTTTACACTACATCCATCCTCACCACTCATTAGAGAGAGAAATATTTTTGAGCTGTGGGTCTAGACTAAATTAATGATAATGGTGTGGATGGTGTTGTGGATGATGTTGTGGAGATTGATGTAGTGGATGTAGCAGTCCCGCTGGTAATAATAGTACCTTTTTGCTCCCTCGATTTGCCTTTATTTATTTATTTATCTTCAGCTAGTAGTACTTTGATCCACGAATGGCTGTCTTTTTATTTTTATTTGTTTAGGTAGTTAGTTATGCCGATTTTTGCTTTTTTAATTGATTATGCCGAAATTATGTCCTATCATATTTGAATCATTGAGGCTGACTGTAATATTTAAATCATTGACACTTGAGTGACTCGACCGGATAAGGATCCTTGCTCTAGTTTTTTTCTTGAATATAGAGTTTTTTTTTTTCTTTTTTCTTTTCAGGATTACGAGAAATTCTTTTTAAATATAGTTTATTGCAGCATGGTTCAGGAGCTTTTTACCTGTTGCTATTACCCTGACAAAGGATAAAATATTTGAATTTGAATTTGTATTCTTTGTGGAGAGGCTTTCATTTCTCATTTGCATATCGTTTCTTTTATTGGTATTCTTGAATGAATATATGTGATGATATATTATGCCACCTAGCAGCATTGGCTGTTTCAATAGACCTGATATGTCTCAATAAACTTGTTTGCTAAGTGATGGTTATTATTATTTTGTAGATTTGTCTCGGAAATGGGAAATTTGTCCGACCTTCCATACGAAATGCTAGTAGAAATAGCCAGACGACTGAAAAAGCTCGAAGACTACATTTCATTTAGAAGCGTTCCAAATCCTTGCATGCTGCTGCAAAGAAGGAGTATTTTGAGGGTCTACGGTTACGGCAACGAACCCCTTATCTGATGCTTTCCGTCAGAGATGATGGCAATGATGATATCCGTGAGTTATATAGTTTGGTTGAGGGTGAATCACTTATATCTTTTGTGAAAGTTCCCAAGTTTAAAAGCAAGAAGTGCTTCGAATCGTTGGGATGGTTGCTATGTGCCGAAGAAGATGGTAGCATGAGCCTCCTAGATCCTTTTATAGGCAATGAGATTTCATTACCACATCAAAACACCTTTCCAGAATACGAGGAGCTTGAGATTGATGCGCATGTTTTTATCCAAAAGATGGTGCTTTCATCTAGGCCAAGTGAGTCTTCAGACTTTGTTTTGATGATCATAGCAGGAGAGCGTGGACATTTGGCTTATTGGAGGTTAGGGGACAAAGCATGGAACAGGATCGAGGACCGACCAGGTCGGTTTTGCGATGTTGTGTACCATGGCAATGGACAATTTTATGCCTATAGTAATCCGGCAATGGTTTGGGTCTTCAACTTCGCTGAATATGATAACCAGGTAGATGGTCGTATAGTTGCTTATTTTATACCCAAAAATGTGATCCCAAATTTTAAAATAGGCTTCCTTAATGAACTAGTGGACTCTAAGCGCCAATATATCCTCAAATCTGTTGATGACTCGTTGCTCCTTATTACAAGAAAAGCCCCTGATTTGAGTTCGGATGGTTTGTCCTATATCACTACTAAATTTCAAGTGTATGAAATTGATATAGTGATGGGGACATGGAAAGAGATGTATAGCCTGGGAAGCATGGCGGTCTTCGTTGGTCACAATTCCACCATTGCTGTGGATGCCTCAAGATTTCCTGGAACAGTAATCAAAGCCAATCACATTTACTTCACCGACGATGATTGGGAATATTATCACTTTCGTGGACCAAAAGGCGGTGGCATGGACAATGGTATATATAATTTGGAAACGGGAACCATCGAGCCTGTTTATCCAGGAGAGCCGTTGTTCAGCAAAGCTTCTCCATCCACCTGGATTACTCCTCGTTTTTAGTGCAGCTCTAAAGTCTTTCATTCACGCACCGTAAGAGGCATGTTTATATTTTTAAAAAAATTGTTTTTTATATATTATTAATAAGTGGGTGCATATGTTTATAAATGTGTTGTTTTTTCAAGTATGCATATGGTCTTATGCTTTGGATGTGGTTGTGGGCTTGCTGGAGGTGAGTCATGAATCATGATTCAGTTTGGTTGCCTTTTTTTAAGCCTGAATTTGCTTCTTCTTAGATGCTTTTCTTTGTTGATGTTTTCGGCTGCTTGGTGGGCTATCCTAAGTCCTAACTGGCCTCCATTTAGAGTTGTCTATGTGTAATCGGAATGCCCTTGACCGTGTGAAAAAAAAAAAAAAAAAAATCATACAACAACTTTGTTTCTTGTCAGCACGTATAATTTTATTTGCCTGATCGATTCAAATTTAGGTGTTCTACTTCGCAATGCTATACTCTTACATGCAACTTCATGCGTGGTATCCTAGGTGTAGAACTAATCGTAGGATAAAGCATAGAACGGAGTGTAAATGTAACTAGGAAATCATGTTTTTTTGTGCATTCGATCATGTAAGTTTATGTAATTACGGGAATGCCTTTAAAAAAATTAAAATAAAGAAGAAGAAGAAACATCAGGAAATTGGATTGGCTCTTAGGGGTCATACTGTCTGGGACTCGGGGCTTAAGGCTCAATATTAAGCCCAATAACTAATTGTAACAAGTGCATAGTGAATCTCTCTCTTTCTCTTTTTCTTTTTTCTTTTTTCTTTTTTCTTTATTTTTTATTTTTTATTTTAGGAATGCATGCCCCAATCCCAAAAGAAAAAGTCATTTGAACAATGAATGAATCATCTTTATTAAATTTGGGGAAAAAAAAAAAAAAAAAAAGAATGAATCATCTTTAATAAGAGCATAAGTGAACAAAAACATAAGTGCAACACTTTTATTAAGTGTAAAAACATAAGTGAACAAAAACATAAGTGCAAGTGTTATCAACAAGGAATGAGAACTAGTCGATGTCATGAGAACAAAGAAGCCATACCTAAGCTCACTCCAAAATAAAAATAGGGCAATTCTAAAAGTACCCCACTTTTACTTCCGACACCATATTCATATATAAAAATTGTATGTAAAATGTGGTGTCGAAGTAATTACGGGAATGTCATTAGAGTTACCTTAAAAATAAAACAAAATAAAGTGTAATACTCACTCAAGATGAGAAGCATGATAGGGTGTTAGCGAGTTAATGCTAATCTACAAATGATCGAGCAGCTCAAAATCGGTTCGAGCCAATACTCGACCTGACTCAGCTTAAATCACCTTGAGCTCAAAATCGATTCGGCTAAAAATTTAAACAAAACGGTACACAAGTAATGCAATATTTTGACTTAACTACTCACGAACAAGCTCATATGCATATTTTTATATAATCAAAAAACATTTATTCATATAATTATACACGTATACATACATTTATATTATTATATGTATGTGTATGTATCTATATATTTGTAGCTAGTGTAATTACTATATAAAATGTTAAAAGTTTTCATTGAGTTTGTATATTTATTTGTTATTCCCCAGCAAATGAACTAGAAAAAGGGAAAGCCTAAAGAAGACTCTGAATCCCTTCAACAACAACAACAAAACAAACAAGGGAAAAAAAAAAAAAAAAAAAGAAAGAAAGAAAAAGAAGAAGACTCTGAAGAAACAAACAAGAAAAGGAGACCATCTAAAGAAAACCAATTTATGACTGATGCAGAAAATATGAATAAAGTAGTTTTTTATAATAGTTTCTCAAATATTGCTCAAGATTTTTTTTTAAAAATGTTATTTTGTTGTTGCTCAATGCTCAATATCAAAATCAAGGGTCAGGTCATAAGCACAAGCTGCTATGGCTACTCAAATGCACCAACTGCATCGGGCGCAAAAACCATACCAACTGAATCTAGTTGTAAGTGAACTAGATTGCTCGTGAGTTATTCGGACTTACTCGTAAAGAGGTTTGACACGATTCGATTTGTTCGAGGTCAAGCTCAAGCTGAGCCACTCGAACAATTACCCGAGCCGTTCTTGAGGTTTACAATATAGTAATTGATAACTCGTGAGTTAATCGAGGTAGATTAAATATATTTTTAATTAATTATGTTCATAAAATTTAGGAAAAATTAGTTTATAGTCCACTTTTTCCCTCTTAATTAAGTGCTAATCCAGCTTCAAATTTTTAGTTGCATTAAGGACAAATAAATTCCACCGGACGAATATACCCCTATTTACTTAGAAAAAAAATCGCAGAAAGTGAATTGATTAATCCACTGTGGAAGCAGAAAAAACTGAAATGACGACGACGGCGGCGAAAGCCATTCTTCAGAGATTCGGAGATGAAGAAAGCACGCTTCTTGACCGCCATGAGAGGTTGATTGTTGGAAGTCGATTGTTTTCACCGGAGACCTCTACTTTCCGATCATTCATGGCACTCTTGCTTTCACAACATTTTGTCGCACTTCCTAGCTCATATAAGCTGATTTCATGTCCCTTCTATTTTGTTCCGGCAAGTTTTGCTGTTCAATCAGTTCGATTTCGCCGTTGTTCGAGTTTTGCTCCTGGAATTTAGCTATCAAGTCGCTTTTTTTGTTTTCATCTATTTGAAGTCCTCTTTCGCTGCTATGATTTGAATTCATTTTATTCAGTTGCATGCCTAACGTTTTCTCAGATTGGATTTCTCCTTTATTTTCCTAGAAGATAAGCTTTGCGTCAATCAAAGGGGCATCTCCTAATGAATAAATTGGATGAAAAATCAAACAGAGTTAAGCATGGACTGGGATAAAGCATTTCAATTTTACCAAAGTGTAGTTTTTAGCGACAATAGATCATTACAAATTCAAGCCATCCTCAATCTTGCAAATGCATCTAATCGTGTACCTGAGAACATCTTAGAGCGTGTTGTCCCAATCTTGGTGGAGCAACTAAAAATCCCTAATGATAATTAGAATCCATCAATTCAGCAAGTTTTTGCTTACCGCTTAACGCGTTGCTCGTATAGGAAAAGGCAGGTTGGCGGTAGTAATTGGACAATCTGGGGCTATTCCTTTCTTGTTAAGGCTAGCACAGGATTTTGAAGGCAGTACAAAGGTGGTACTTTTGAAGTGCCTTAGAAATATCGTCATTTTCGGTGCCAGTAATCGTATGCTTTAGTTTAGAAATGGTGGCTTACAAGCTATTTTGGAGATGTTAAATAGTAGTGGTGATAATGTTAGACAAATCCTGTTAGAAATTTTAAGTGCTTTGGCTCTTATAAAAGAGGCTAGAGTAGTCATTTTCTAGCTGTTCTTGTTTTCTCATTGAATCTGCAAGAAATGGTAGCATGGTTTCTAGAAATGGACATTATGTGTGCCTTGAAGTAGTCACTTGAATTAAACCTTAAATGAGCCTCGATATCTTGTTTCGATACTTTGTGTGCCTTATATGATATTGTTACTCATATGTGTGCCTTATATGAGCCTTATATGAGTCGATATGATATTGTGTCCCTTGAATTAAGCCTTATATGAGCCAGATATGTGTGCCTTGAAGTAGTCACTTGAATTAAGCCTTAAATGAGCTTTATATGAGCCAGATATGTGTGCCTTGAAGTAGTCACTTGAATTAAGCCTTAAATGAGCCTGATACTGATACTGTTTACTGATACTGATGTTGTTCTGCGGTTAAATTCGGCTTTCAAATACTACGTTGAAAATGTATCAAATGAGGTCTCAAAATGAAGATAAAAAAAAAAAGAACTTTGGTGAAACAATTTTGCTGATCGGTATTCTAAATCAAAAGTTACGGTCGTTTATAAGAAAAACGCTCCGGTTAATGGAAATATTTTTTCAGCTTTCAAAATTTACGTCGGAAGGGTAACGTATTTGGGCTCAAATTAAAGAGCCAAAAAGAATATGAATTTTGGTGAAAAAATTTCGATAATCGGAGTTATAAATCAAAAGTTACGGATGTTTGAAAATAAACAACAAAGCAGCATCAGCCATCTGTGTGTTTGTTGCTGCGCGTGTTCATGAGTAAGGGTATTTGTGCCACACGGAATTTATTTGTCCTTATTGCAACTAAAAAAAAAGTAATGTGTCTTGTTTATTCATTTTGTATTAAAAAGTGGATTTTTCCCACAATCTCTCTAAAATTTATTATTAGATAGTACTTTTATAAAATCATATTATTATCAGAGTCGAATATTGGATGGGTCGAACTCGATCTAGCTAGGCAGATTTTTTATTTTTTTTAATTAGCATGTAAATAGCCCATGATCCCTAGATGTAACGTCGTAATTTTATCTTTATGAGTGAATTTATGTTAATAATAGCTTGTATTAGCTAGCGCTTTGTTTATCTTTACGTTGTACAACTTGTACATTAGTACAATACAGATAATTCACCATTATTTACAAGAATCTACTGCAAATTATCTAAACACAACCAGACGTTCACAAGTGTACCATTTATGCAAAAAAGAACATCTATCTAGTTGGAAAAAGAAGGGGGTGGGGGAACCTCATGTTTACATGTAGGAGGCAAAAAAAAAACCAGCCTCATTCTGACTGTGAGGGGCTGTCAGAGTCAGAGCATATATTCAAAAGCCAATACATGCTAAAGCTCTAAAAGAATGAACTAGAGATATGATCATCAGGATCAGGGTTAGAAAGAAATTTACAAAGAGTGCATATATGAACATGCTTCAACAGTAAGGAGCCTTAATGAGTTTCATGTTTCCAAATGTAGCATTGCCCTAAAGTCTAAAGTGACTTGCAGAATCCATATTGGACCATAAAGGATCCAATGGACCTACCACAAGAAGCTTGTACTATCTACAAATACATCTCAGCTCATTTGAGCTGCTGCAAGCTCAAAGTGATAAAACAGAAATAAAAAAGCTATATATCAGTTTGGAAGGCACAGGAGAATATCAACATGATAAAGCAAGAAGAACATGGGGGTTGCAAAACAAAGAAATTCATCATCTATTGATGTTCATCATGCATATAAGTACATTTCTCCAAGACAAACCTATGAAACCAGATATAACGAACGAGAACGAAACATCCATTGTGCAGATATAACTACTAGTGGGAGAAAGAAACTTCCATTGTGCAGATGTAACTAGTAGGGGGGTTGGGGAGGAATTGTTATTTACACTCATTAATGCTTTGATGATTCACAAAGTTCTCTCATTTCATGTAGACAGGCTTCACAAATCTTTTTGATGCAAATGGCGGCACTCTCATAAACTCGTCAACATCAATTGTTCCATGAGCCATTGCACCAACCTGTAAATCACATTATCAGATACAATATACATTCATAGATCAATGGGGGACAGACAATTCAAGATAAAATTCAGCTTACCACAAAAACCAGGGGTTTCTCACTACTAATTCTGCCTATATCGCGTTGTATGTCGACCCACTTTTCATAACCATGTGAGCGTGACAATCCTGAAAAGAAATAGGGAAAAATTTCCATCAGCTTTAATACTTGACCTTAGTAGCAACAGCACAGCAAAGGTTTCTAAATGATTAAAGATGGCTCAAAAACCCCAAAGGAAATGGGACCAAGACGACAATGTCATATGTGCAAAAAGACAGAACGTAATACTGGCACTTTTTCATTGGTTTGGCAACGAGGAGCTCTAAACACGTAAAGAAAGCGTTAACAATTGAACTTACCCATTAAATCAGCAAAGCTGTCATAGTCTGCAGGAATACAAGCATGAGGCTTGATTTCAATGAGTACATCTTGTTCTGTCTTCACATAATACAATGCTTTTGATTGACCAGATTTGTTTAGTGGGGAACATAAAACCGCCTTGACTGCCTAAAATTTCAGAACATTATATTCATTATGTTTCCATGTCGTTGCAATGACAGAATACAATGGACGAATTCTACAAATCAAAATACCAGACAATGACAGAATACCAAGGGTAACCAGCTAAAGTTCTCAAGAACATCTCCATTCAAGTTAACACCCCCATCCATGCCCCGACACACAAAACAATTCTCTAGGGCTTTGTTCTAGCCTTAACTCATCCCTTTTGGGCAAGAAAAACGGATCGAGCAGGTTTTGTCTCATACACCTTCGTGGGGAAGATTTAATCCAAAGGTTTCAATTCTACCACAGTTACAGGGGATATAAAGGGGGCATCCAGAAGAATTTGCCTCTCATCTTTGTGTCTTACTGTACTTGGATTCCTATGGACGGAGGTATATTGAAATTCTAGAGGGGTTAATGTCTATCCCCACCACCTTGAGGTTCAAATGTGAGTTGCCAAAATCATCTACAGACCTTCCCTAAGAACTTTTGGATCCTTATGCTCTTTCATGATTTTGTATAGCTAAAGCATGAGACAAGAATAAGCCTCTAGTACATGATCAAAACACACAATGCATCCACCTACAATTACGTTTGACAACAGAAATCAATTCACACCACCAATATCTTTATCCAAAATTTGACTGATGCTATCAGAAATTCAGAAACAGAACAATCCAGAGAACATTCTGAAAACAAAATGCCAAAACTGAAAACTCTCTTCCAACCTAGGAGCATCAAGAAATTTGTGTTTTACCCTAATAGTACTGGAAGCAACAAAAGGATACACACAACGTCCCTGCCTAATCAATATATCCCAGTTTCCTAAGACTGTTAAACCATGGGTCAATTGTATAATAAGGAATTCAGCTTACCAGAAAAACCAGGGGTTTCTCAATACTTTTTCTAGCTATATGGCGCTGTACGTCGACACACTTTTCATAGCCATGTGAGAGTGACAGGCCTGAAAAGAAACAGAGAAAAAGATGAATGGAGCTTTAAGAAAGAAAACTTTCTCATTGGTTCAGTAATTAAACACGTAAAGAAAGCGTTAACAACTGAGCTAACCCATTAAATCAGCAAAGCTGTCAGGAACACCAGCATGAGGCTTGATTTCAATGAGTACATCTTGTTCTGTCTTCACATACAATGCTTTCAATTGACCAGATTTGTTCAGGGGGAACATAAAACCGCCTTGATTGCCTGAAATTTCGGAACATTATATGCATTATGTATCCACGTCTCTGTAATTTGTTGCAATGACAGAATCCAATGGACGAATTCTACGAATCAAAATACAGGAATGAAGCATAGTACCGACTAAGGGTATACAACTAACGGTTCTCAAGAACATCTCCACTGAATTTAACACCCCCCCCCCCTCCATAAGCCATTCTCCCCGACACACAAAACAATTTTTTAGGGCTAGTTATTCTACTCCACTGCCTTAACTCATCTCTTTTGGGCAAGAAAAACGGATTGAACAGCACATATAATTCATACTCATCAAAGATTTGCATACATTCCCGATTCTTCTAAAATTAATCACAAATTTTCGCAACTAGCTGCATAATAAAACGCAAGAAAAAAAGAAGAAGTAGAAAGAACCGTTACCCGAAGAAGATCGAACTGTTTATCCACCCCTACGGTGGATATCCAAATCCGCTTGACAGGGGAAGGTGTTGAAACATCTGCCGCACTCATATTTCCGTTCTTTCGCATGAACCCGCTTGTTGTGTGCCTTAAGGCCGTTTTCTGAGTGTAAATCCAAGTTCTTATTGCTTAATTTTTAGAACTTGGATAAGAACTTGGAATAAGAACTTGGATTTACACTCGTAAAACGGCCTTAAGAGCACACAACAAGCGGTTCATGCGAAAGAACGGAAATATGAGTGCGGCAGATGTTTCAACACCTTCCCCTATCAAGCGGACATGGATATCCACCGTAGGGGTGGATAAACAGTTCGATCTTCTTCGGGTAACTGTTCTTTCTACTTCTTCTTTTTTTTCTTGCGTTTTATTATGCAGCTAGTTGCGAAAATTTGTGATTAATTTTAGAAGAATTGGGAATGTATGCAAATCTTTGATGAGTATGAATTATATGTGCTGTTCAATCCGTTTTTCTTGCCCAAAAGAGATGAGTTAAGGCAGTGGAGTAGAATAACTAGCCCTAAATAATTGTTTTGTGTGTCGGGGCGAATGGCTTATTGGTGGGTCGTCAAACCACCAAAGATAAATCACCTACAACCTCTATAGCTAGTATAGTAGAAGTAGGGGTCGAACCCACAGGGACGGTGGATTTATTTCTCCTAAAACTCGTAAAAAAGAAAAGATATTTGGTTTTTTACCTATTTGCTAAAAAGAAATGAAAAATAAACGAAGGAAAGTTCCAGCTAATTAACTATTTCGGCCTCAATTCCTACGATTGATCATCGATTCAAGCATGACTCGTTAAATTATTAATAAATTGGTTATAGTCACCGACAACCGCCAAGTGACCAATCTCTCCTAAATTCGATAATCAAGACACGGTCATTAATTATTCTCTAAACGGGAGACACTCCTAGACACGGTCATAAGAGTTTGGAATCCCGGAAGCATTAAGATTTGAGAGACCCAATTCAAGGTATTAATCCAACCGGACTAATTTTAACCTAGATTATCTATTTCCACAACAGGGAATCCTACGGGCTACGAACCGGCAGACAATGTGTTGTTTACCACTAAAAATCCAATCTTTTATGGCAACCGCCTAAGATGGATTTTGGTGCTAGATCAAAATAACCGTTTAATTATCACGCGCCAACAATTAAACGAATAATTCTAATCCTACATGAAATTAGAAAACAGACAAATACTAACAATCAAACGAGAAGATAACACAATTAGATCTCACAACCATATAAAATTGAGGGTTCAATAATCAATCAACTGGAAAATAAAACTACCTACTCATAATTATAAAATTAAAACAAAAGCAAAAAACAAATACAAAACAAAAGAGTAATATAGTGCCTTTATTACTGTCACAATAAGAAGTCTAAATTTAATTATTTAAAGAGGGAGGGAAATTTAAATTAAATCAGCAGCATTGTTAGGGAATATTCCCATTTTGCATTCTGTTAGCATAATTGGGTGCAAGGTGCGTGTGTGCAAGTGTGGGGAAGTTTGTTATGATGAGTCATTAGCGTATAAATGGGACAATTGCCGTAAACGGATAATTATGCATGAAATTAATGAAACTTCTTCTTACCCCTATCTTCTTCTTCCTCCTTGCATAATTCATCTATTTCCTTCTCTCGCATTTCGTCTATCCCCAATCCCTGTCAATTCGTCTGCATTTCCTATTTTACTTGTTACTTTGTGACATCTGGTATCAGAGACTGCCGGTTCCTCACTATGGCAGATGGTACGCGTTCTAAAGTGGTGGATGAAACACAGAAGACCCAATCCAAGATCAACGACACCCTGCTGCAATTTCGTGATGAAACTAAGTCAGAAATCACGAAATGAAATCCCGAGATGAATATTATGTCGTCCTTGCTTCAAAATCTCGGTAAGGAGAAAGAAACAAGAAGCAGAGAAAACCACCCCACCGCAGAAAACCACCCCACTTTTACCTACACCTTCTTCCTCTCAACTACGACCAAATACCGTCGATCGTAGTACGAGACCTATGAAGCTAAGCATCCTAAGATCGACTTCCCAATTTTCAATGGTGATGATCCTAGAGATCGGATTCGGATGTGTGAAGGATACTTCCACATCAACAAAATACATGAGGATCACAAGGTCGGCCTGGCAGAATTGTATCTAAGAGGAGCAGCAAGCAAATGGTATGGCGGATGGAAAACAGAGTACCCAAAATGTTCATGGCATTACTTTAGCCAGGAGCTTTGCAGGAGATTTTGCAATAGAGCCTTGGAGGATGTATTGGACGAATTTGAAAAACTGAGTCAACAAGGGACGGTGGATGAATATCAAATTGCCTTTGAAGATCTAAAAGGGCTAGTTAAACAAAGATAATCCGAGAATTACCGGATGAGTATTATGTTAAGAGGTTCATTGGAGGTCTTAATACCGAAATCGACCCATGGTAAGGCCGATGAGCCCCAAAACAAGCCTATCAAAGCACCGGAGATTGCTAGAGCACAAGAAGCTATGGTTAACTCAATCATTAACGAGCTAGATCCGGAACCAAACACACTCAATTCAGTACACATCCCAAACCTACAAACAGCACCCAAAAGCCCCATTTAGATTCAAAAGTCACCAGTAACCAACAAAGATTCATCTCACCAGCACAGCTGCAAGAAAAGAGAGCAAAGGGTTTATGTTTTAGGTGTGATGAAAGGTTCACACCAGGGCACCAATGTAAGAAAAAACAGCTTAACTTCATCCTAGTAGAAGAGGATGAGGTCCTGGGAGAAATAGAGGCTGTAGAAGAGGAGCAATTAGTCCACATCAGTAATGAAGAACCCAGAGAGTTTTCACACGCCTATCCCTTAATACTATGTCCGGACAAGTCTCGGCCCAAGACCATCGAATCCAGGGACAAACTTAAGAAGAGGTATATTTGCATCCTAATTGATAGTGGCGGCTCCCAAACATTCATAGATGTTAATCGGCCAAGGAACTTAAATGTGTCATAGAACCGGCCAAATCAATGTTAGTTCGTGGGCGATGGGAATAGAATGATCGTGATTCTCGTGTGCCCCAATCTTCCCTGGTTGATGAATGGACACAGTTCCATCATGATGTCGATTGATAAAGCTGGGGGTTGCGACATGGTTCTAGGGGTGGACTGGATGAAGAAGTACGTACCAGCATGACATTTGATTTTGAGAAGCGCAGTACCGCAGGTTTAAGAGGGATGGTGAGGACATCACCCTCAAAAGTATAGGGAAGGTGCCCAACCGAAGATGATGAGCCGTAAAAGTTTGGGCAAGTACATGAAACGGGGTGCTTGGGGAATATTAGGGTGCCTCCACACAATACAGACAGAAATAAGCACCAATCCTATTGATTCACAAATTCAAGAAGTATTAGATGATTTCCCAGATGTATTCAAGGAACCAACAGGGCTTCCTCCTGAGAGAAACTGGACACATGGCATTGATTTACAAGAAAACACTGTCCCATTCAAGAGCAGACCTTATAGGTACCCCCATAACCTAAAGGATGAAGTAGAAAAGATGATTGAAGATATGCTGAGACAGGGAATTATACAACCAAGCAATAGCCCCTATGCCTCACCCATATTGCTGGTTAGGAAGAAAGATGGAGGTTGGAGGTTATGTGTAGACTATAGAAGACTTAATGATTGTACAATCAAGGACGGAGTTCCCAATACCCGTCATTGATGAGCTCTTGGATGAACTCGGGAAATGCTAAATATTTCACCAAGATTGATTTGAGATCCGGGTTCCACCAAATCGAGAATGAAGACTCAAGATATTGAGAAGACTGCTTTTGTTACTCATGAGGGTCATTATGAGTATAAGGTTATGCCCTTTGGATCGACAAATGCACCAAAGACAACCTTTCAGAAGTGCATGAATGGTATACTTAAACCCTACCTCAGAAAATTTGTCCTGGTATTCTTTGATGACATTCTTATCTATAGTCCTGACTTGGAGACACATGCTAGGCATATAGAACAAGTACTACAGTTGTTGAGGAGGCATGAGATGTATGCAAAGCTGAGTAAATGTTCATTTGGTCAAACTAGAGTTGAGTATCTTGGGCATGTCATTCACAGTGGGAAGGTAGAAGCTGAACCAGGGAAAATTGAGGCCATTAAACAGTGGCCTAGACCAAACAACATCACTGAGCTGAGAGGGTTTCTGGGATTAACAGGTTTTTACAGGAGGTTCATCAAACAATATGGAATAATAGCCAAGCCCTTAACTGAACTACTCAAGAAGGACAACTTTGGATGGCCACCAGATGCTGAAAATGCATTTGAAGTGTTAAAACAAGCTTTATGCAGCTCACCAGTGTTGACACTACCTGATTTTACTGTTCCATTTTGCATAGAAACTGATGCATGTCAGTATGGGGTAGGGGCAGTACTCCAACAAAAAGGGAGGCCTGTCTCTTATCCGAGCAAGGCATTCAAACCAAGGGACCTGGTATTTCGTCTACTTATGAAAAGGAGTCGCTAGCTCGTCATTATGGCGGTGACCAAGTGGAGGCATTATATCCCGGGCGGTGGAATTTATACTTAGAACAGATCAAGCAAAGCCCGAAATATCATGGACCAACGGGCAACCACAAGTTTGCAATGAAGGGAGTGTCCAAACCGACGGGACCGACCTTCAAGATTGAGTACAAAAAGGGAGAGATAATGTTGTTGCAGATGCCTTGTCAAGACAGCCAATATCAGAACCAAAAGAAGATCTAGCAGCCATATCCACTGCATCCCCAACATGGTTACAGGATGTTATAGGGAGTTATGAACAAGATGCATGGGCCACTGAAAAATTACAGGAAGTGTTGATCAATGGGACAGCAATACCAGATTTTAATTTACAACATGGTGTTTTAACTTACAAGGGGAGGATCTGTATTGGGAATCATGGGAATTTGAGGCAGACCATCCTACATCAGCTCCATGAATCCCCTATTGGGGGGCACTCTGGCATACAGGCATGTTATAAGAGGATAGCAGGATTGTTCTATTGGCCCAATTTACTTAAGGATGTGGAAGGAATGGTGAGGAACTGTCTAACTTGTCAACAATGCAAGGACTCCCACCAGCACCCTGGGGGCTTGCTATATCCTTTACCTATCCCAAATCAGGCATGGGAGAGCATAGGTATGGATTTTATCGAAGGACTTCCAAAATCGGAAGGGAAGGAGGTAATTCTGGTTGTGGTAGACAGGTACACAAAATATGCACATTTCATCCCTATAGAAAGAGGGTACACTGCTGAGTCTGTAGCTCTTGAGTTCTTTTCATTGGTGTACAGACTACATGGGGCACCCCAAACTCTCATTACAGACAGGGATAAAGTTTTCACTGCTGAGTTTTGGAAGACATTGATGAGGTTGGCGGGGGTGAAGTTAAACCTTAGTTCATCCTACCATCCCCAAACAGATGGACAGACAGAAAGAGTGAATCGGTGTGTGGAGATGTATCTAAGGTGTATGTGCTTTCATAGGCCCCAACAATGGAAGAAGTGGTTATCATCGCTTGAGAATTTTGGTATAATACTAGCTATCATACCTCACTAGGAAGAACCCCATTTGAGGCATTGTATGGATATATCCCAAAATCCCTACCTCTTGGAAGTTTTGGTGGGTCCGGGGTAGGATCGGTGGATGAGTTCTTGAAACAAAAGCGAGTCTTATCCGGAGAATTGAAGGATCATTTGACTAAGGCTCAAGCCAGGATGAAACAGAATGCAGATAAACAGAGGGTAGAGAGAGAATACAACATTGGGGATATGGTGCTAGTAAAACTACAACCTTACAGACAGTCATCTATGGGTATCAGAAGCAATGTGAAGCTATCTGCAAGGTATTTTGGCCCTTATCAGATTGAAGGGAAGATTAGCCCAGTGGCTTATAAACTTCAACTACCTTCCTCATCCCATATTCATCCGGTTTTTCACATATCAATGCTAAAGAAGTTCTCTGGTACTAGTCCACCTGCCACTGAGAGTCCACCTATAGTTTCACCAGATGGACAACTTGTTCTTTATCCAGAGGAGAGATTAGATATCAGGATGATCAAGAGGAACAATCAACCCGTAGTACAGTGGCTTATAAAGTGGGTCAATCTGGACCAAGAACAGGCTTCATGGGAAGATGCTACCTTCATACATTCCCAGTTTCCTAAATTCTTATCACCTTGAGGACAAGGTTGCTAAAGGGGAAGGAGATGTCACAATAAGAAGTCTAAATTTAATTATTTAAAGAGGGAGGGAAATTTAAATTAAATCAGCAGCATTGTTAGGGAATATTCCCATTTTGCATTCTGTTAGCATAATTGGGTGCAAGGTGCGTGTGTGCAAGTGTGGGGAAGTTTGTTATGATGAGTCATTAGCAGTATAAATGGGACAATTGCTGTAAACGGATAATTATGCATGAAATTAATGAAACTTCTTCTTACCCCTATCTTCTTCTTCCTCCTTGCATAATTCATCTATTTCCTTCTCTGCATTTCGTCTATCCCCAATCCCTGTCAATTCGTCTGCATTTCCTATTTTACTTGTTACTTTGTGACAATTACATGAATGAAAAGTGCCAGAAACTTGCCGGTGATATCATCATGCGCAGGTCTCTGTTCTCTTCTTTCAGCTTTCAGTTCTTTTTTTCTTTTTTTTTCGTATGAACTCCTTTTTTTTTTTTTGCTAAAAACCTAATAAATTATCTAATACCTACCTATTGAGAAATTTTACTATGCATCCGTTTTACTACGTGGAAAAATGATTTGGTAAAACCTATCCACTTATTTATTGACAACTCATACTATGACCTACTTGCCTTTATTTATTTTTAATTCAAACATTCACTTTAACGGAGCTTTGAGCCTGACGGAAAAAGTATTGAACAGTGGGTCATTTTCCAAAGAGTGGTCTTACTGAAGCACATCCAGTATGCTTGCAACGGTGTCTTAATGCATTAACGGTGATTTTCACCGTTGATGCATGCGAGGATCTAGATGATCATCTAGATCCCCGCATGCATCAACGCGAAAATCACCGCGCACATGACAATGCCAAGTAAGATAGCATTACTGTTTTCCAAAAAACCTTCTCTCCTTATCTCTTCATCTCCCCATCTCTTCATCTTCATTATCCCTTTCTCTCCATCTTCAACATCTAGTTTCCCTCTTCTTTCTTTCTTTTTTTTGAAGGGATTCCCTCTTTTTTCTTCCACTTCTTCTTTTTCTTAGAAGGTTTTTTTGGCATTTTTTTCTTTCCCTTCACCCCTATTTTCATATACAAACGAATCTGAAATACATCCTTCTGTCAACCAGACTTATATATATATAAAACATTTTAGATTTAAGGAATTTGGCTTTTTAGATCTTTTTAAAACTATCAATATAGACGTGCAATATGTAACAATTCTAGAATTTCGTTTTGCCTTTTGTGAATTTTTTGCGTATTGATGCAGTTTTAGATGGTTTATTCAATATTTATATGTATTAATTTGCAATGCTGGTCTTGATGTGGTAATTTTTTGGCACTGGGTGTTGCTTCTGAAATTTGCTTCTTTGAGCTTGAATCTCCTCGATTTTGTTATCATTATATGAACGAACATTTTGCACTTGATTGAATTCCACATCACTCCATTTAGAAGTATAAAAGAAATCAAAGTTTGGTTTTTCCTTTTTATGTGAGAAAAGTATCCATTGATATGATAAAATTGTCATTTCCTTCTTTGATTTTGACTTGCAGATTGTTCTAAAAGGGAGAATGACCCCAAATGAATGTTTTTTTTTCACTCTTCAACATGTAAAAGTAGGCGGGTAATTTAGAATACGATAGTGTTACGCTTCCTCCGATTAATTCCAACGCTTTCTGCCTACAATGATATGCACGCTGATAATCAAGGTCTATGTTGAATACTCTTTTGACCTCCACAATTAAATGTTTTGTCGTGAACTGACTGCCGAGTTTTATGAGGTTCTCTCTAACGAGATGACCTATAGTTCCGGGTCTGGCTTGCCTATGATCGCTGCTTAATCGCTCCAATCCACAAGTGTGAGTTTCATTGTACTCGGTTATCTCGAAGTTATTGCAATCAAACATCTTTCTACCCACAACTTTCCATTCGCATTTCTCTGAAGTAAAGCATCGTAGTTTTAACTTCCCCTTGTCGGACCGAAAAGGTTTCCACATGTAATTATTTTTCAATGCATGGTAACTCATTTTCATCTTCATATCATCCTTGTCCCTGAACTTTTTACCAATATACAATAATCCGAATCTTGATCCGAAACGCCCTGTACCCGTGGACATGGAGGAATTTCCGAATCCGGAATGTCCGAACCGAAATGAATACCTCTATTGCGATTAATACTTGCCATACTAAAGCTAGGACCAATATCGGGTCTCGTTCTAATGGTGCTCTCATAAAACTCGTAAACGATCCACCAATATTGGGACCCGGTTGCATCATTGTTGACATACCCTGTTCGAAAGGCCCTCTCAAAAAACTCGTAAACGATCCACCGATATTGGGACCCGCTTGCATCTGTGTTGGCATATGAATGTTCTGCTCGAAAGGCGCTCTAAGAAAACTCGTAAACGATCCACCGATATTGGGCACCGCTTGCATCGGTGTTGGCATAATAAGAGGCGGACGGTCAAACTGCTGGTTTGTTCCATTTATGTTGACATTATGACTTGTCCCGTCTAACTGTTGTTGGATGTACGGTGTGTGCGTTGTCTGGCTAAAATTAGGCAGAGGTGTGTGAATTGGCTGACGAATCATATTCGCAATTATTCCCCAATCGTAGTCAGGTTCACTTGTGATGTCAATGACTTGTTCAGCTGAAGTTATATTCGGTCGGATGGCAGTTTCATGAGGGGATAAGGCTGATGTGTTAGGTACAACATGCTTTCGGGAATTTCGATTACAGTCCAACTCGGATGTAAAATCCTCAATGCCTCTATCATTTTCTTCATGTAGTTGCTCATTTAAGTCAAATTCGTTCTCATCTTCCGTATCGTGATCGTGCATAACCGGTTCAGCGTTAACGCATAGTTTCACAGCTTCTTTTCTCAAAATATCATCAATGTAGCCTAGCCATGTGTCATCGTCCAAAACATCAATCGGTTGGTCATAATCTGCGTACATTAGTTTCATGATCAATGTGTTGTTTGAGACATCAATTCCTACTTTCTTACACACTTTGACCTTCACTTCATCCAATGTCGTATCGGTTTTCACACGAACCAAATACAATTTTCCTTTCTTATAAGACCATTTGTCGCTATCTTCATGGTATTTCCACTCTCCGCCAAATAAAAACTTAACGGACACCGTGTTGTTATCTGCAAAAAAAACAATCATTTATCCACACGATTAGGGTTTTTTTCCAAATATTGTTGGATTGATTAAATATTATTGTAACATTATTCTGGATTGAAATATATACATATACATATATATATATATATATATATATATGTGTGTGTGTGTCTATATATATATATATATATATATATATATATATATATATATATATATATATATATATATTGTCTGTGTATGTTTATAAATAAATAATTACAATTACAATTACTTTTTTTTTTTTTTAGTTGATAAACATCGGGAGAGTGCCACCATTTGCATCAAAAAGAATTGTGATGCTGTCCACAAGAAATGAGAGAAGAAATGTGAAGCTGTCTACATGAAATGAGAGGAGAAGTATGTGAATCATCAAAGCATTAATGAGTGTATATAACAATACACCCCCACCCCCTCCCCCTCCCCCTCCCCCTCCAGTTACATCTGCACATTGGAAGTTTCTTTCTCCCACTAGTAGTTATATCTGCACACTGGAAGTTTTGTTGTCGTTTTTTCGTGTAAATATTAGATTTTTTTCGTTATGCGTTATGGGGGCTATAACTAATTTTGTGTTCATTTTTCTCCCATGTCAGCTGGTGATAGAGCCATATATACTGAAAATGTGAATAAATAATTTTGGCGGTTAATACCATAGCAAAAGTAATTTGATGCGTCTCTTCTTTAATATAAAGTCATTAGTTTTTGTTGTTAATTAGCAAAAACCTAAGGCGCTCACTGATACAAGAGATGAACCTGTGACATGTGATTTATCTGAGTATTACTTAAGGCTCTGTAACTTTATTGAAGCATTGATTCTTAACACTAGATGCTACCTACTATAAAACAAGTTTTTAAATATAGTTTTTTCCGGCTAGCGTTTTCTGGAATCCATATGGTACAAAAAAAATGTTACACTGAAACATACGGTATATTGTAACATAGTGATCGAGTTACAGATTCTTAGAATTGCTTGCGATCAGATACCTTCACATTGTTTCATTTACCAACGTGTAGGTACGATCAAGGTGTTCACGGATGGGGTTACTTTCTAACTGGAATTCCATTCCTTGGTTTTCTTGGTAGGAGTGTAAACAATCCGAGCTGCTCGCGAGCAACTTGTCGCTCGGCTCGTAAAATGCTTGCGCATATTTGATTTGACTGAACTCGAGAGCCAAACTCGAGCAATTCATCAAGGTTAACGAGCTGAACTCGAGCACCTTGAATCTGAACATTTTTTTCGAGCATAAATGAGCTTGAAAGTGCTCAAAATTGTGCCGAGAGCATGATCGAGCCGAATTTGAGCATAATTAAAACTTAATCGAATCAATCTTGAGCAATATGATCAAGTGTATTGGTATTGGTAAGGATCTAAAATGTTTGATGATCTGCTTTATGTAGGTGGGGGTGATGATTGGAAAACTTACGGGTACTCTTTAACGGATCGTCGTTTTAACCTTAATTTGCTGGAGATTGTGTGTGAGTTGAGAGGGACATTAATTGGTCCTCAAACTTTGGAAATTTTACAAGACTGTGTGTGGAGCAATGGAGAGGGAAGACAGTGTCTTTAGTTTGCTAGCTCTAAGGAGCAGCTTGACAAAGAAAGGAAAAAGGCAGTGGGATACAGTTTTGGGTTACATACGACTTGTATTTTGCGAATATGTTTTTCTGTACTGATGCTTGATAGGATGCAACCAAACAAGCCATACAAATGTTAACTTTGCCTCTCCTATGAATCCAAAACATAGAAACACTTAATTGATAGAGACTATCGTGCTAATAACGTGTTATAAAATAACTAAGTAAACAAAATTGAACCAAGCACAAGGTGCATCAGTCTAGTGGTAAGCTAGACTATAATATGGTATGGAGACCAGTGTTCGAACCATGTTAGGAGCAAAAAGAAAAAAATATGGAACCAAACAAATAGTATCAACTCTACAATAATACAATAACATAAAAAGTTTTCAAAGAGAGTATTCTCTTATTTCAACTCATATACCTAGTACAAATGAGAAGGAGGCCTTTATATACTAAATGAGGAATGAAAGTAATAAAGGTAGAGAAGTAGTGGATTTTTTTTTGTTTTTTTTTTGGTTTTTTTAAGAAAAGAAGTAGTGGGTCAATAGTAACTTCTAATTCTTTACTCGTACATTTACTAAGATAAGTAGTGAGCACAAGGTGCATCGATTTAGTTGTGAGCTAGACTATAATCTGGTCTGAAAACCAGTGTTCGAACCCCGTTAGGAAATTAAAAATAAAAATTTAGACATCCAAAATTAATATTTAAATAATAGCCTAAAACTTGTCCTTTTTCTTAAATTTCTATATTTTCTATTTTTTTTTCCCTTCACATTGGCCTCTTATCCCCCTATATAAAATTATATATATGTAAATTCAACTTTCATATTCACACACCATATTCATCCTTTCATTGTTGAATTTTTTTTTCCTTCTTATCTTATACTATTATTTTACGTATTTATATAATGATGGTGATGGTTGACTACACTTACCAAATTATGGTATGGTATGCAAATATTCATTTTTCCAATATTTCCTTCAATGTTTTGAAACAATTTAATGTAACTAGTAAAATGCATATAATTTATTAAGTATTTATTCCTCGTAAAACATAAATATGTTATTATATAAAATTATACAAAATAATCTTATGTTTTTTTGTTAGCATTTTGAATTTATAACTTCATGTACTCGATACATTTAACATCTTTCTAAAGATAATAAGCATTCTAAATTTATAAATCTGTGTATTTAATATATATTAAGAACATGTTCTTCATAATTATCTAGTAAAAATGTGAACATTTACAAATAAAAAAAGCAACTTTTATGATGTTCTTACTCTAAACAATTCATTTTGATAAGTGCATTCAAAAATTATAGAATGTGGGCTTCATGTGCATATAATTTTATATGTTTATAATATCATAGATATGAATATACTTTAGTAATTGTAAAGTAACACTTATTAAACAAAGTAACATTTGAGATAATTATCAGTATATTTTAAACATTTGATATATAAATCTAAGATTCAATTTTAATTAGTATGATAGAAAGAATTGTGAAACTGTAGAATTTTATTTTCGTTTTAGTTTATAGAATAGAATTAGTTATTTTAGGTTCGTAATCATATTTCCTCGCTTTGGATTGACAACCCTCTGTCCAGTTTATTGTGCTTGTTTTAGTTTTGTTTTGTGTTTTTCGTGACAACCTTTAGAAAGATTAATAAACTAGATAAGCAACCTCGATTCCCTGTGATTCGACTCCTGTATTAATCGCTATGCTACGATCCCTGCACTTGGGGTAAACCGGATTATTTTTATTACTTGTTTATTTTGCTTAGATAAAATCCGAGACAGACGACATGCGTCATATCGGTTGAAGATATATGGGCGGCATGCACTGTACTAAAGATGGACCTTATTGGTTGAGGCCCGATATCAAGTTGAGCCCATGTCGGCCCAAATGTTGATATGACGTTTATTACTCTGTGTGAGTCTGAAAAGTACCACACATAGGGTGACCGATCTCACTCATTTCAATGTTTGTAGTGTTCCTGGCATGTCTCGTAATTTTTTATATATATCTTAGCTTTGTCAATCCCATAATGTTTCTTTTGAATTCTTACCCTTTAAATTTCTTTAAGGGGTCTTCAAACCACTACTCCTATTATTCATTGAACGTTAAAAATGAATTGTATGAATGACCAAACTCCCTTTTTCCAGCTTTTCACAGTGAATAAAATATCAAAAAGAGCTCGGCATCATCGTCTTGGTCACACAACTACCCCCATTTTCAAGATATTCTTTGTCTAAATGATCTAAGTGTTGCCACCACGTCTGTTTATTCCATTTGTTTTGCTGCTTTAGAGAATAAAGTCACAAACTTTCTTTTGCTACTTCAATTTATGTTATTCCCCTCCCCTAAAGATTAATTTCACCGACGTTTGGACATCCCCGATTGTGTTGTCTGATGGTTTCAAATATTACATAATTTTACCAAGTATACATGGTTCAGTCCATGAATTCGTATATTTGATGTGATTTGTGTTTTTATGCGTTTTAAGGCTCTTGTTAAAAAATTCTTTGATACTACAATTAAAATTATATTGATACTGATAGTGAATACATAGCATTTAAAAAGTTATCTGGCACAAGAAGGTATAATTCATCAAACCACACACATGAACACAATTTTTTAGAGACTTCATCTTATCATTATTACCCCACCTTTTATCTGTGTTATTTAACATTTAACCATGATTGTTAAATTTAAGGAGAAAATTAATTAGGGATAAACACTTTTTGAGAGAAATATTTATGAAAGAAAGTCACTTACACTTTTATTATTTTTCTATTTCTAAAATTTGGTTAGCGATCAACACACTAATTATCTATGTTATTTAATAACCACATTATTATATTTAATGATATAAAATAACTGTGAAAAAGATTTTTAGTGTATGTGGAATTTTTAGATTGTACGGTTTATTCTTCTTATGTTTTTATTGTGTCCTGCAGATTTTTTTAGATGTACTTTTCTTACTATTTTCGTTAGATTAGAATGAGAGATGATTATATAGTTTTATTTCACATTTAATGAAAATAAATCTTATATAATAATATGAATAGTCTTCTTATGTTTATTGTTAGTTAGATAGATAGATGATTATGTATTTTTCTAAGTTATGTAATGTGATTATTCTTCTTACGCTTTTAGGTACGTTTTTTCATTTTCATTTGACGTATGCTTTTGTTATATAGATAAATCATTATAATATTTCTTTTAAATTTATCATTTTGTTTTAATTTTTTAAAGACAAGTTTATATTTTTTGAGTTGATGCGGGGAATCTTTTGATGTCGGCTTATTACGTTTACTTTCATGTAAGCCTTTTTTTAATTAAAATAATAACAGATGATAGATCTCTAGGGCTCCGTTTGTTTTGGCCGGAGTTTTTTTCGGCGTTTTTTTTTCCATCACATCACCAATCATTTCTTATAATTCTTTCAACAATCAAATCTTCAACTACAAATAAAAAAATATTAAATCATCTCTCATCATTTCACTTTATCAACTTTATTACATTTTTTACCATTATTTTATTCATTATTCTACTTTATTTCACCAATCATTTCATAATCTACACCAATCATTATTCTACTTTATTTTACCCCATCAACTTTCTAATCATTATTTCAATTACTTTATCTAAAAAAACTCCCAAAAAAACTCCCAAAAAAACTCTAACCCAAAACAAACACAACCTAGATGATTATGTTTATGAGTAGATTAGATCATATTAGATATATTGAATTTTTTATAGAGTTTAACGTGCATTTTTTTAAATAAATTTAATTTCGTGTTGTTGAATACTCATTCTAATTAGATCACTATGGAGTAAATGAGGGTTAACTATCAGGTTAAACCATGCACGGTGTATTTTGGATTTTGAATCATAGTTAGTGAAATAGTAACTAATTTCCACACAACTTAATTAATTATTCATAAGAAATATGCACATAGGCAAATCAATTATCTTTTCTTGTTTCGTACTTAATGAGCTAGAAATCTCTATTTTTTTGCTAATTTGATATTGTTTTAATTAACATTGACCGTGAATACACAGACATAATCAACACACAATCCACACACACAATTCATGTTAACAAATGGACTGCTTATGAAAAACAATACATGAATCGTTATATTTACAATTTATTATTGTATATTCACCTTCTACGCACGGTGTATTTTGTTTTCCTATCATTGTTGATTTTTTTTTAGATCACTATCCTTTTTCAACTTTATCATCTTATATTATTTGTTTTTGGTATTTATATATTTTTTGATTTGATGTGGGTAATTGTTTATGTGGGTGATTATATAGATGATTATGTTTATGATTAGATTAGATAGATGAATGGTATTTTTTTTGTAGGATTTAACGATTGATAAATGGCTTGATTTAACGATTGATGATTATGTTTAACGATTGATGCTTGTGGATCTCTTCAATATGATAAATGGCTAGATTTTTGTGTTAAAAAATGATTGATAAATGAAGATGGATTTAACATTAGATAGACGATTGATTTTTTAAATAGGAATTACATTTATAATTTAATAATTACTTATAATTATTATATTTATTATTGAAATAAATTAGCATGTTCATTGAATTTTTTAAATTAAGGTTTTAACATGTTGCTACAAGTTGATTTAAAAAAAAAAAACGTGTTGCTACAAAATAAAAACCAAATTTAACGTGTTGGTACCAAAAAAAAGGTAATTTTAAATTTATGGATAGTTTCTACAAAAAAAAAAAAAAAAAAAAAAAATTATGGATAGCTACATATATGGAATTTAATTAAGGCTTATGATTGATTAATTGTATATATGGAATACTAAATTAAATTTATAACAATTTTCAAGGGGGGCAACACTTGACGGGGAAAACACACCCACTTTTTTATAATAGTAATGATAGTAATGATATGACCGTCACAACCATTCACATGCAATGAACGACACAACATGTTTTTATATTATTGATCATTATGTAAATTAATCAATGTAGACCAATCATTTTCAATGATAGGAAACAATGTTGTGTAAATCGTTATTTCTTATTCGTTTTGAGCATTATTCTCCGACAAATGCCACAAAAAAGTTATAATTTTCAAAACTTGACAAAGGTAATGATAGAGTTACTTCCTAAATTCTACACCATGCTTACATCTAAGATAATATAGTGGTTGTGATTTTTTTCAAGTTTTTCTAAATTCTTTTACAAGTGAAAAATATGTGGTGAGATGACAATGGTATAAAAATGATGTAGATTTAAGGGAGTAAACCTATCACTTCCCGACTTAGACAAAATATGGAATTAAAGCTTAGGCCTATAAAATTCACAGTCTTGTGTTTTTTCCAAATATATGTAGATATATATATGAATGGTTTCCATAATAAATAGTATTCTCCAGATATATATATACATGCTAATATTATTCCCACATATATATATCCATCCCCTTGTCTCCATCAAAATGCCATTTTCTCTCCATCTTTAAACACACAGCTAGAATATAAAAACACAAAAAAAAAATTAAAAGATCATCATCATGGTTGAAATAGCATCAGCAAGTAATCACGGCCATGGGTTGAATCTGGAAGATGCAGAACACAATCATATGGATGATTCTTATCCTCCTCCGGGTTGTTCCGTTAATGTCCTTTTTATTCAAAAGGTAAAATTCCCTAATTCCTTCAATTTCAATTTCTTCTCACCATTTCATTGTATTCAATGATTAGAAGGCACAACATTGGGTCTCTTCGGGGACATCTGATAAAATTACAACGGTATATATATTTAAGCAAAAATTGACACGCAACAGCAACAGCAACAGATCGATCGGGAGAAAACACATGTACACATCATCTGATCACACGTTTCCTCCATTATCAATTAAACCGTAATGAAATCGTTTTCATTAATGATTTTGGTCTTGATTTACCATTCATGTATATATGTATGCGCGTGGTGCAGTTGATCGCGGAGGTGTTTGGGACGTATTTCTTGATATTTGCAGGATGTGGGTCGGTGGTGGTTAATCTAGCCACCGATAAAATGATAACATTTCCGGGGATATCGATAACTTGGGGACTGGCGGTAATGGTGCTCGTGTATTCGGTTGGTCATATTTCCGGTGCTCATTTCAATCCGGCTGTTACCATTGCTTTTGCTACTTGTAATAGGTTTCCATGGAAAGAGGTAATTTTTCAATGTAGCCTTTCAAAAAGTTGATTATACGATTAAACAAATATTCCGAATTTCAATAATTCGAATGTACATAGTGTGTCTTAAATCAGCTTCTCTTTATTGTCTTGATTTTGTAGGCTAATGATCATTTATTAAGAGTCTATTAGATTATTAAATTTTATTATCAATTTACAAAGGAAGATAAGACACATAATACGTGCACAAATTTACACAAAGAACCATACATTTTGTAATGAAAACAAGAAGCAAAATTTTTGGACCACAAGACTCGCATTTTTGGGGGATGGGTGGGGATGAATTTTGTTTCTTAATCATTCTCCATTTGAAGATAGTAATGATTTATTTAAATCTAAAAATGTGAGAAATTGTGAATCATTGATTGAGTTTGTTGATGTTTAATTTGGTTAACCGTTTCTCAATTATTATGACTATCTTCTCCTCTACCCATCTACTTCATTTCTTGTTTGACTTTCTTTAACAGAAAATTGCTATTATTTTGTGTCACCACCCTTTTTTTTTCCTTTATATTTCCTGACCTATTAATTAGAGCTAAAAACAATGAGAGAAATATTTCTATTATTACTCCGTATTATAATTGAGTAACACAACACACTTGTCACAACATACATACTTGTATTAAATTTTATTTGTTATAGGATTTTGATTCATTTCAATCTGAATATTGATTCCTATAAATAGAAAGAAGAAAAACTCTACATAAATCTGTAAAATAAAAGAATGTGTTATATAAATGGATGCAAGTGCTCTAATTTGATCCAATAATTAATTTATTTTAATACAAGAAATTTAGAAAGAAGATGTGTCCAACCAAGAGAAATTTTATACTATATGGTAAAGTAGTATCAAAATGTACATTAATTGGTAAATAATTATATGTAAAAATACTTAAAACACAAAATAACTTAGAATAATTATGATGATATTGTTAAAGGTACCAGCATACATAGCATCCCAAGTACTTGGATCAACATTAGCAAGTGGAACATTAAGGTTTCTATTTAGTGGGAAACAATTTCATTATCCAGGAACACTTCCAAGTGGCTCAAACTTACAATCTCTTGTTTTGGAATTTATCATCACTTTCTACCTTATGTTTATTATATCTGGCGTTGCTACAGATAACAGAGCGGTTAGTATTATTATTTCACTTTTTTTTTATTATATATACATACATATATCGTGTATAGATGAATTGTCACTTTTTTTTTTTTTGTTTTGTTATATGAATTGTGTTTGATGAAAATATACAGATAGGTGAGCTTGCTGGTTTGGCTGTTGGAGCTACCGTTTTATTAAATGTAATGTTTGCCGGGTACGTACGTGTTGACTAAATTAAATTAAAAGTATTCGTTTTCGTATTTCAGTATAACGAGTAGGTTATTTGGTTGTCAGGCCGATATCGGGGGCATCAATGAATCCAGCAAGAAGTTTGGGTCCAGCAATAGTATCAGGAGAATTTAGGTCCTTGTGGGTGTATATGGTTGGTCCAACTGCAGGGGCTATCGTGGGTGCTTGGGTCTATAATATTGTCAGGTTTACAGACAAACCTTTACGCGAGATTACTAAAAGCGCCTCCTTCATTAAAAGCTCCATACGAAAACCTTAATTAGTTTATGCTAATGTAATAATTAAGTTTGATTCAAAAAAATGCTAATTTGTACTCAATTCTTAATTTGCAACTTCAAGGGTGTATGTTTGATTGTACTATTGTGTTTATTCTTTGTTAGACTATGTCTTACTAGATGGTTTTCAATCTTATTTCTACTTATACATGACGTGAATGTATTGATTGAATACCATTTAACACTTCAAAGTCAAATCTAACCTCAACATTCGACTTTATAGATATCAACTGTCGATTTTCGATTTTTGTAAAGTTATATCTAACACAAAGTCTGGTGTCACGGTAGATTCAATGTGATATTATTAACAAGCGCCATGCCATTTTCCTCTTCTTATGACAATATGCCCCCTAATACATAAATGAAAAAGGAAGGGGTCTGCACCACACTAAATCCGTCTGAGACACCACAACAACGTTATTGGGATGCCTTTAAGGGTAATGGTAGATTTAGACCGATGCCCTTCAAGTTCCATAAAAACAAAAAAACAAAAAAAAAAGAAGAATAAGTCCCCCAAAAGGAAAAATCTGCACCCTAAAATTGTTGAATAAAAGAACATATCTTATTAGTTATTATCATTGCATTGCAGTGCATTACAGGCTTCAACTTTAATAAAAGAACTCTCTAATTTTACTTTCTTTTTTTACAATACAATTCTACATTTCTCGTGTAAACTCACATAAATGAGAGGGAAAAAAAAAGAAAAAAAAAAAAAAAAAAAGACTGCTCAGCATATAGAGCAGAGCAGCAACTATAATGGAGTTGGGACATTATCTAGTTGCATTACCAGCAGAATTGACTAACCCGAGCTTTACCCTCGGAAGTATAATCGACGTGCAGCACATAAGCGCAAAGAGCAGCTCCATCATAAAGATCATCATGCTAATCCAGACAAACAAAGTTCTTCTCCAAAACCATATAATCCTTTTCAAAAACGGCTGTATTGATTCAAGTGACATAGACGCGGAATATATTTCTGGAATGCCGGCCCCACTGGGCTTTAATTGAGCTCGTTCTTCAATCATTACGCGTAAACAAGTAATGGGCGTATCACCTTTCTGAGTAACACCTCTTAACTTGACGCTCACGTCTTGGGACTCTACAGAATAACCGGTGAGAAGAGGTGCCATTTTGAAGACTGTTGATAGTAGGCGGATAGGCTCGCTGCTGAAACGTAGCATACATGGACGTCTTAAAGTGGATAGTAATTCACCGTCTGCACCGAGAAAATCCACCCTCACCTTCAGAAGAAAGATAAAAGTAAGTTAACCAGCAAAGATTCATTGATAAGAAATCGAATCCAGCTGTATAGGAAGCATTAGAAAGCTTTATCTTGATTCCTCAGATGGCTAATAAATATAAAGAAAAATAGGATTCTCATGTGATCTTCTTATGCTCGAGCAAATCATATAGCACAATGTACTTTCTTCTCTACCGATATTCATGCACTTTCCCCAGATATTTGAAGCTTATTCAAGCTAAACACAGATTCTTTTTCAACTTTACAGAAACCGTAACATGGCTAACTCAAACCTTGAAGGAAGGGGTACGTGTTACTAGCCATTTAACCAAAAGGGCTTATTGCAAGTAAAAAAAAGATAGATAATTTAGTCAAATTTATCTCCATACTTGTAAAACATAAGTTGCAATAATCACAGAAGCTATGAAATGCAATGGCTCATACACATGCTAATGAAACTCATGATCAAATTATACAAAGGTCATTTAGAATTACCCAAAAAATCACAGAAAAGGAACATTCTTGGAAATGCTCCTACCTCCATACACACCGAAAATCCAAAAGCAATCAAAGTATCATGTAATGATGTTTTCATATATAAAGATGAGAACTTTGAAACAACTAATCAAGATAACTGACATGAAAACACTGAATAGCTGAAATAAAATGTTCATTAATATCCCTTAGTATATAGAAACAAAACTCAACTAACTCACTTTTATAAGCATACGATTTCCATAGCTTGTTCACATACCTGAAAGATTCCGAGGTTTTTATTGTAATCGGACTCTGGCAAGGTCAATGAAACAGTAACCTGCAACTTATGCTTAGGTGGTACACCGTCAACACCACCAAGCTTGGCATCCAATGGTTTTCCAATAGAACCAAAGCCACATTTTGCTCCAGGAGCCACAGGAACATATGCAACCGGACTAACCTCTGTATAATCAAAGTTCAATTTTTCCCTCATTTTTATAGGCTCCTCTACCAAAACCTTCATTAATATACCACCAACCACAAATGCTGCCACCAACAAACAAACCAAAACAACACAAACATAAATAGCCCACAACAAACCCCATCCAAACTTTAAACCTAACTTCAAGAACGATTTATGCTCTTCAAGAAATTCACTTAAAGAATCTGAAATAAGACCACTACCATAACCCCAAAGTCCCAGTACCCTACGGATCAAAAACTTTCGAAATTGCCGCACAGCATAAAAGGGATCAGTTAGAATCCTATATGATGAATAAATTAGCCACAACGGCCACATAAACGCATAAACCGTAATACGAAGTTTGAATAAGATTGCCTTTATCACAAAACCAGCCAACATTAAAAGAAAGCTTGTATTTTCATCACGGTTTCCTGCAATCTGCGTATTATCTTCCACGTAATCACCGTCTCGTCTGAAATTGGCATCATTAACTGCAGGAATTTCCTCTACACTTGAATCAACTTCTACAACAGACTTGTCTTCCAAACACACCTTATCTTCTACACCATCATCGTTTTGATTGAAAGTGGTGTCAATAATTGCAGAACTTTTCACATCATCCTCAACTGGATCATCAATTACCTGGACAATCTTGGGCTTAATCAAACACCCATCATCTGGTATCTCGTTTTCATAATGTTTGCTTTTCAAGTTCAAATCGAGCTTACTTTCTTCTGGGCTTATACAATTTTGAAGTTCCTCCTTAACACCATTAATTCCAGGTGAAAATTCAAGCTTTTCTACCTCAAAATTCACATGACCGTTTTCGAAAGTTAACGAGGACTTATCATGATTGGAATCCCCGGAACCAGCACCAGATGCTCGCCGACGGCGGCGCAGATTTTCACGAGACGAATTTCCCGGGTACGGGTCGGAATTGAGGCCGGTAACAGAAGAACATGATGGCACGTCATCTGATGATTCTCTGCAATCAAAGAACGGGAAATCATCACAGGCGTCGCAGAAGAATTCTTCGTCGTTGTCCTTTTCATTTCCCAATTTCGTTTCTTCCATATAACCTGCAAAGATTTGTGTTAACGCCTTCTTTTTTTTTTTTGGAAATGAGGGTTAGAATCTAGAAGGGGAGGATTATTTATTGAATTGAAATAGAAAATGGCAAAGATCTTATCATGCAATATTGGATAATAAATAAATAGAATATCTTTTCACACAAATTTTTATCTTATCACACAGATTTTTTTTTTTACAATTTCGCCCTTATTTTTTTTATTTTACGCGCGTTCATTCTGACCAAAGTTTGGTCAGAATATGACACATTATCCATACTGAAATATGGTCAAAATATACGTGTTGAGAGTCACATTTGGTTGATTCCCGACCATATTTTAGGTAGAATGTTTGAAGTTTTCCAAACTCATACATAGTCGAGCATCATTCGACCAATATTGAGTCCGAATTCTCTACACATTCGACTAGAATTGGGTCGGGATAACAACAACAATATAAAAAGCACCATCGTTGATTCCGACCGAATTTCGAATGACGAATATTAAAAGTTTTTTGTACTCAATTTTAGTCGAATGCGCTTTCGACCGGTATTGAGTATGAAAAATATTCAAAATTCTGACTAGAATAAAATCAGTATAATGATTGTATTCTGACTCAAATTGGGTCAGAATGGCTCCTGTGTGAATTGACCATAAATTGGCCAGAATAGTATATATTTTCCGGACTCATTTACGGTCAGAATAGTATAATGTGATTGAGCGTTTTTTTATTATAAAATAATGTTAGTGAAATAATCGTTGCAAGTGACATAATATGTTTTTAAATCGTTGGTAAAATGTAATGTAGACTTATAATACTAATTAGTTGTGTAAAAGCATGTCGTCAATCTGTCGGAATGATCGTAACATAGCATTATTTCTCTTTAAAACACATACCTCGTTTGAGGTCTCACCGTGACGTCAGAATATAATATTTGTTGTATCAAGATACTTGTGCATTGTTTCAATTATATTTGAAATGTCGGTTATAATATATACCTATTTCTCTATGGGTTTGATAGGTTATATTAGAGGGTAAAAGAATTATTTTGATCGGGACAATATAGGTTATATTAGAGGGTAAAAGAATTATTTTGATCGGGACAATTAGAAAGTAAGTTGAGAATACCTAAAAGTTTTTATGATTCCTTCTATGTCAAAGAGCTTTGAGTCAGCTACTTTCATCAAATAAGAGTTCAAACTTTGAAGACACAACCTAAACCGAATTTTGGAATAGTCGGGCTAACCAAATTCCATTACCAAAAACTAATAAAAGATGTTTAATGCTAATGCTTTTAAAATCTTTCAGACACAACGAACGATACTGAATGTTTTATATTATGGTATGGACTCATCATAATTAATAATGTAAAAATAACTTTGTGTCTGAATGATTATGACAACAATATCATTACCCTCCAAAATAAAAAAAATAATAACACCAAGCACCAATCCTCAGAAAAAACGTACATCTTTGGAGTACACACGTAATTACTACAAAACAAGCATGTGTTCTTACAACTAGGGAGTGATACACATGATATGGCAGATAAAAAAATCTAGACTAAAACACGAAACTCGTTTCTGTACTTTGGAGTCCGAATACATCAGATATCAATTACAAATTAGGTAGACAATAAACGTTGAAAGTCTCTATCCAAAAAATAAATAAATAAATAACTTTGAAAGTCGATTGCTAGGATAAACATTTTTAAAGTCGATTACTGACTCAAAAATCAACTTCCGTAAGTCGATTCGATGTAGACACAAGTAGTAGTAGTGTTATGCATCGCTAGAATGATAGACAAGCTAAGAGCAACTTTAATGGTTCTCTCTATTTGATCTATCTATTCTGACAGAAAATGGACACTTTACACCTCAAGATTGGAGAAAAAAATGTAGAACGAATTCATGAAAAGAATTGGTGATAAGATGTTCTAATGGTTGTTAAATTATTTTTAGCAAATGTAGAAGTCTCAACCAAGCTCAGCCCCTCTACCACTGTCTACTCCGGCACGACCATTCTACTCCGATCTGAGAGCTGTCAGGAATCATCGGCGCTTAAACTTCTCATCGAAAACTCTGCAATGCCAGCCGACGAGTTTTTGAAGCAGAGACTATTCAAACTCCGGCGTGTCTAATTTTTCTCCCTTTTTGCAGATGGATCTATCTGATTTCTTGGTAGAAAATGAAGCAAAATCAACTTCTCCTCCAAGGGAGAAACCGAAATCGATGGTGATGAAGTATTGTTTTTTCTAGCACTATATCGGAAAGAACAACACTTTTCAACTATTCTCCGGCCATTTCAGACCCCCTTCCTAGTGGTGGACGGCTGAAGATCCCTGCAACTATGATCATCTTCTGTGGAAAAAAAGAAAAGAGAAGAAGAAGACGACTAATGAAAAAATCATCTACCGGCTGTGAAATTTATTTCCCGATGAGAGGTGGCCTTGATGATATTTCATTTGTCAGAGAGGTTCTCTATAACATTATCTGCAGATGAAGAATGAGGTAGAGAATGTATAAAAAAAAATTGTCTATTTAATGACCATTATTTTGCTTTTTAACAAAATTCGTTCTCCATTCTGACATAAAGTAGACAGACCATCTCTACAACCTTTTCCACTATGGTTGCTCTAAGTTTAAACAATTATGGCACCTTCAAAAGCTAAGTTTCAATGGTAAGAAATAAAAACAACCCCATGAAGATAAATAAATTGCGTCCAATTAATCGAAATAGTAATAATACAAGCTTACCAGGGGATAAAAGTCTGGAACTAAAAGGAAAAACAGTCTGTAACACATACTAATAAGCCGAAAAACACTGGAATCAAAAGAAAATATAAAGAAAGATAAATCCTCTAAGCCATTATTTTGGCAGATCTCACAAAAAGACTGTCCACAACCTTGCCCATATTCTCAATGGTGTCCAAAGTTGCTGGGAATATGGTATCTGTCTTAGGATCTTCAAAAATGATGAGACATCCAGCACCTTGATCCAATGTTCCAGCAAATTTCTTGTCCAGAATCATTTGAGATAGTTTCTTCTCCACGTTTTCCAAAGGCAACTCAATCAGTTCTGCAATATGCGCGATTTCAACCCGAGAAAACGGTTCGATCAACCGGCAAAGATTTTGTTCCAGTAATGTGTCATACAGTGAAGAAAGATGTCTGTGAACAATGGGGTCTTCTTCCAGCTGAGCTTTAAAGTTCTGAAGAGCTGACTCGAAGAGTCTTAATGATCGTTTCGAATGAGCATCAGCAACCGCTTTCATTGCATCGAGATCCGGACCCTGATACTGTAGTCCGACTTTGGATGAAGAGATTATTCCGGCAACATCATCAGCTTGATTCACCATGATCTTGCAAAGCAGCATGTACTTGAGACTGTATATTGCCTGTGGATCAACCAGTGCATTGAACGCTTCAAATGCTTCGATAAAATAACTATACGCGGTCTTATAGTCCTTCTCTTCAGCATGGAGGATACCACTCTGCAGATCAATTGTTCCCTGCTGAGCTGGCGGCACGTATATGGCATTTGCTGCGGTTCTAGCAGCTGTCAAAGCGGCTTTAGCTTTTGGCAAGTTTCTCAAAGAAAAATGCAGCTTGCTCTCTAACAGGTCGATTTCCACGAGCAGTAGCTTGTCGTCTAGTCTCCTCACCTCTTTAACCAGCCCAGAAAGCAAAGTCAGAGCTTCGGTATACTCTTTGTTTTCCAATAACAGAGCAGCAAGTCGAGCCTCAATGCGTTGACGGAGGAAAGTACGTTTCTCATCACGGGTCCACTGCACTATCTCTCTGCAGAGGGCAATCTGGAGAGCAGATGTATCCGGTATTTTAGCGACAGAATCAACAATCCCACGAACGATTTTTGCAGTTTTGGCTTTAGGGATCAAGGAAAAGAACGGTCGCAGTTGAGTGAGAAGGTTTTTTAATTCTTCTGCTTTGTTTTCCTGGCTTAGAAGATCAGAAAGATTGGATATCGCCTTTTCCTTTATCCTCAAGGCTTCGGAAGAAGACGAAGGACTGTTAAGTATCTGGTAAAGAATAGAAATGGATTCGGCCGGTGTTTTAGCTTCAGAAGCCAGTGCAAGCGAGTCGGTAGTTGCAGGAAGATGAGATGTTGACATGGCGACTTAGTCTTTTGGGTACACTGTCCTGCAAGTCAAATCCATATACAAATGATTGTATGATGGAAAAATGAAAAAATCAATATACATTTCCACATATGACATTTTTAACTTATGCGACAGAATTTGTTTCTTTTTGTCATATGCTGAAAAATCGAAACCCCACCCACCACCCCCTTTTGGACTAGTAATACGAAAATTTCTATACTAGCACGTTTAAGAAACTACATGCATAGCATTCACTATCCAGTCCAAAGTCTTCTTGAAAGAATTGCCTGGTTCATAATTGGCAGTTACAAGTGGCACTGACGTGTTATATAAATTAATTCTTACTGAGTTGCTTATCTTCCATCTTTAAGTATGCTGCTCGGATTAACAGCCGGTTTTGTAATCTATGGAGGAGCTATTTCCAATCAGTTAAAGCACATAAAGCTGCTAATCTCAAGAACAGAGTTATATGTTATGAGAATAAGTTACCGAGGAATAAGGGCAAAAAGCGAGATTTCGAAAATAAATGGAATGAAAAAGAAGAGCACGAATAGCAAATCATATGACAACTTAAGCACCTTAATAGCCACAACATATTGGTCTAGATGCTAAATTTCGATCGGTCATAAGCGCAGAACCCCCCCCCCCCCCCCCCCCCCCCCCCCTAATTTACTTGACAAAATTGATGTCCAGAACCAAAAAACAGACAGAATCAAAAAAAAATTGTGTCAAAAACTAACAAGACAAGATTTTGGTGTTCAAAATGATTCAATCACATAACAAAAAGCAAAGTCATAATAAAAAAACAAACTTTAGGGAATAATGAATAATTGCAGCAAATAAACAAAACATTCACAGAATCAACACAAAATTTTCAACAAAGTGGCTGTTCAAATGCTCAATTCAATCAATCAACTCAGTACCGGAAAAGGATTTCAGCTAACAACAACAATCCTAGTACTGAAACAACCAGGTAAACACAACACAACCAAGAGGAATATCGAGCTAAATTTTGCAACGAATCCAAACCATAAACAGAAAAAGAATCGGATATTCTAATCACTCTGTTGTGTAAAATGCTCAATAGCTCTTTCAATTAAAAAAACCCGTTCACTTAGCTCAACTAATAATGCTAATAAACTAGAAAACTAGCGATTGGACTTCAGAACCCTTACCAAATTATACCTACAGCATTCAGATCAGAATTGTTTATTTGAATTGAAAAGAAGATCGGGAAAAATTGATAGTACCTTGTTTCCTGAATCCTTATTCGCTAACCCTTTCGTCGTATACAAATCCCCTTGTACTTCAGACGTACGCAAATTGCAACGGAGACTTGAACATAAAGAAAGCCGGTGGGTTGTGTTGGGTTTTGGTCCAATTAAAAAAAGTGGGCCGGATTGTATTCTTGGATATTTGTTTTGTTTTTTTTCGAATTCTCTTACCAAAACAAATTTGCTATTGACATCTTAATTCCGACACTACAAATGTATATTTTCTTTGTACTTTAGACACCATACTATAAACGTCAATAAGCTGACATTATTCACTCATAATACTATAACGTGTCACTGATGTTAAAGCACTTACATCAGATACTCTTAATGAATTCTTAATTTTACTGTTTTCAATATACGTTTTTCTAGCTTAAAGAATTTCTAACCACGATGAAATACATTAAATTTTCTATTTCACATAATGAAGTAGATATAAAAAAAAATTACAAAATCCGTAAAAATATTGTAGACGTGAAGGAAATTTCATAGTATCTGTATTTCACAGTAAACTATAATATATCTCCTCCAGTGTCTTTTTTCTGCTGAAATCTCTAAATAGAGTTTTTAAAAATTTTACGGTATCCAGTGCAAGTGCCTTTATTATCGAAAAACTAATGTCAGTGCATTGTTTTTTTCAAAACACGTCAATGTTACAGACGTTATTTGCAAAAAAAAATAAAATAATAATCATGGTAGGAATAACTTAAAACGTACACAAAATAATTGTGGTGTCACCGACACTTTTGAGATACCGATGCCATTTTTTTGAAAAAAACCCGTAAGTATCCCAACTTTATATAAATTTTCTTTTGAGAGCCATCATAACAAACTTTTACAACCTTCAAAAAAAAAAAAAAAACAAAAAACACTTTTATAAAAAAGGAACTAACGCCGTTAACGCGTAAGGACTAAATTACAATTTTGGTCCTCTAACTAGATACGTTTTTTGATTTTGGTCATGGTTTTTCTTCGATGTGATTTTAATCGCATGTAAGTGGCCTTTTTTCGCAAAAATAGCGCGAACGTCGGAAAAACCGATTTACGGACTAAAATTGATCTTTTTTACGACGATTTTAGTCTTGTAAGTGGTCTTTTCCGGTGTGATTTTAGTCACATTGTAAGTGGTTTTTCCGGCGTTAGGACTTTTTTGTAAAAAGACGAATTTATAGATTTAAAATTGTCGTATAAAAAAGGAACCAAAATCGAAAAACATAACTAATTAAAGGACAAAAATTGTAATTTAGCCCCATTTAAGAGACCCATCCCGCCGTGCTTCTTACGTGCCCCACTTTTTTTTTTAATGTATATATAATTTTAGTGGTTTTATGGTGGTCGGGGACCATCACGTCATCTTGTCATTAAATGAAATGTCTTATAAGAAGGGTAAAAACGTCAATACATAGAATTTATATTTTACACGGTGGGCCCTTGTGTTATTTGTCATTTTTCTATTGGTCCTGGATCACTAAGTCATCATTGCTCCAGGACTATAATAAAATTTCCCATATAATTTTCCGGGTGTATGCGAAAGTCTTCTTCCAAATTCTTAAGTCACCGTCTTCCCTTCTAAGATTCGTTTTTCTTTTGTAAATCTGGTTAAACGCTTCATGGTTTGGTGATTTTTTCAATCAGATATTGAACCACCCAGGTAATAATGAAGAACTCTGTTTTTTTCCCTTGAAAGCAGCTAGAACACTTGATATTGCAATTAAGTTGAATACCTTTTGTTCTTGCCTTTTTTTTTCTGCTTGAACAATCTTTCATGGACCTCTATACTGTTGTGATTGATCATAAATGTTCATTCGGATCATGGGTTTATTCCAAACTAGGAAAAATCTGAAATTATGAAACAATATAGTTCTTGGTGGCTTTTCAATCTCTGTACTATTGACATTGCTGGCATTCAACTTCAAAAATCATCTTCGCGTTAGGTTTTAAGTCAATTGTTGGATAATTTAATGTAATTGAGGTTTATGCTTTTCAGCTCTTCATTTGTAGCCAAGAATGCAGTTTTAAGTTGATTGTTTCGGTTTATTAGTGAAATTGAGGTTGAGGATATTTAGCTCTTCATTTGTAGCCAAGAATGCCGATAACACCGAAGAGGTTTACATTGGGGAAACAATCATCTCTTGCACCCGAGAGGTGGGAGGAGGTGTTGGAGAAGGAGGATGAGGAGGAGAATTGGGCTGCAGAGAACCTTCATCCTGGGGTGAGGTTGATGTATTTGGCTAATGAGGGTGATTTAGATGGGATCAAAGAGCTTTTGGGCTCTGGTTTAAATGTTGATTTCCGAGATATTGATGACCGGACTGCATTGCATATAGCTGCTTGTCAAGGGTTTGCTGAGGTTGTTGAGTTATTGCTTCAACATGGTGCTGAAGTTGACCCAAAAGATCGATGGGGCAGCACGGTAACACAATTTGATGAAATTGATTACTAATTGAACTTTCATGAGGTTCTTTGATGCTAAAATTTGCTTTGGTCGTGTGATTTGTTGTGAATTATAGAAGGAATTCAAATTTAGTTCGAATTAGTGCACGTATTGTTTGTTCTCTGATTATAGGAAGGTTTAAGCATTTCATGTGTGGATTGTTATAGTTTATTGTAGGTAGCATTTTGGTTGAATTATTGTTTATCTATTTAACTGCTTTTCTTTTTGTGGTAATGTGAGTTGCTATGCCTAGATTTAGTATATCTTGGCTGTATTTAATGCTCTTGTAGCTCTGATAATCAATGAGTAAAGAAAAACATTATTCTTTTGCACCTTTCTCTTTCTGGATTAAAAAAATTAAAATCTGATGTTCTTTTATGTGGCAGTAGTGTGAACTGCTTTGTCTACATTTAGTAAGGTTTCTTCTTCTGGCAAGTTGCTTTATTGATACTAAGATTGAAAATGTGCTATAGTCCATCCTGAAGGCTGAAGGCATATGTATAATGTTGGGTTCTATGTGTCCTCGAGAAGTGAAGGGTTCTAGATCTCACAACGGACTTGTTAATGTATTGTTATGGTTTGTACCATCTCTATTTTGCTCTTGAAGAAGATGGGAACAGAGAGGTGAAACTGAAGTATGGAACTTTGTTTTCTTATGGTCCCTTTGTTCTTGTGCTGTGTTTTGTGTCTTGCCAATGCTCTTTCTATTTCTATAAAACACAACATTGTCGGTTTTGGATCATTATTTGAGCCTTGTATCTCATGTTTGCTCGTTGACTTTAAACTTGTGGAAATTTAGCTGCAGTCGGTAACGAATTGATAAAAAATGGCTTGTTTAGCCTTCAATAAATTTTCTATATTTTTGTGTCATTCAAAAGGGCAGTTGTTCCATGTAAGCATTTGCCTATGGTCTAAAGAACTAAAGAAGGACCTGACATTAACATGATCTATGTTATCCACTGTTAATTAAAAAAAAATCATGTTATATGCCACTTTGTCTGGTTAACCTGAGTTCTTTCGATCTGTGCTTTCTTTTTCCTTCTCTTCTATTAGTTTTCTTGTTTTGTGTGAATGTGCATTTTTTGGCTTAATTAACGTCTATGAGATTGTTGTTTCTATTGAACAGCCACTTGCTGATGCAATTCATTATAAAATGCATGATGTTATTAAAATATTGGAGAAGCATGGTGCAAAACCTTTGGTATGCACTATGTTTTTTTTTCTTTTACTTTTATTACTGTTTAGAAAGAATTTGGTTCTTATCACCTTTCCCCCTCTCCGCTAGGATTGACAAGTCTTGACGTCTGACTGTTGTTTTTCGTTTGTGGTGATTCTGTTTGCATGGTACTTGTCTCAGATGGCTCCCATGCATGTCAAGAATCTCTACGAGGTTCCTGAATACGAGATTGATCCTAAAGAACTCGATTTCACAAACTGCGTTCAGATAGCTAATGTAATCTCTTATTTTGTGGTGCCATTTTTGCAACTTGATTTAGAAGTAAACGGGTCATTTACGTCGAAAATCTGTAAAATATGGTAGGGAACGTTTCAAAGTGCATCATGGCAAGGAACACTAGTTGCTGTAAAAAAGTTTGGTGAGGAAGTTTTTACGGATGAGAGCAAAATGTGAGTAACTATTTGAGTCTTAAAAGTTGTTTGAATATTTTTTTTATTCCGTTCTTCATGCATTTGATATTATTTTTAAGGTATTTGAGTTCTGTTGAGATTCATGCAGGAGGGCATTTAGAAACGAGCTTGAATTGCTTCAGAAGTTAAGACATCCGAATGTTGTTCAATTTCTTGGAGCCATTACTCAAAGTTCTCCAATGATGATTGTTACCGAATACCTTCCAAAGGTCAGACCCGTTTCTATTGTTCTTTGCTGATTTCTCTCAAGGAGTTTTCTAGAAGCAACTCAGCACTCGGTTTGCATACCATCATACATGATATGTTCTCAGGGTGATCTTTGTTCGTTCTTGCGTAAGAAAGGTGCCCTCAAGCCATCAACCGCTGTCAGATTTGCCATGGACATTGCGAGGTCTATAGTTTTCTTTGATCTTTCTGATTGTATAAGACATCTTGTGTTTAACACGTGTCTTCTCTTTTATCCCGGAACATCTTACAAATGATCATACCATCTCAATCATGACTATTTTTATGGTTGACTTGCTATTGCAGAGGGATGAATTACTTGCATGAAAATAAACCAGAACCAATCATTCACCGAGATCTAGAACCTTCGTAAGCACTTCCTTTCAACTACCACATGCGTATAGTTTGAAGATATGATCATCTTTTCGCTCCTGTTAATATATAACATACTGTCACTTCCTGAACGTGTGGCGCTTGCCTTTTTTGTCTTCTGCATTAAAAAAACAGAAATATTTTGAGGGATGATTCGGGACATCTGAAAGTTGCGGACTTTGGAGTTAGCAAGGTACTAAAAGTCTCCAAGAGTGATAAAGAAGATACACCACTGTCTAGCCATCATGTTTCTTGTGAGTGTATTGCATTGTATGAATCATAAGCTTTAATCGGGATGGTCGCTTTTAGTCCATTTTGTTTCACGAAAATTGCACTTCTATCCTCTGTGTTTCATCTTTACACTTTAACCTCTCATCTATGTTTTTCCCCCCACAATTGATCGACACAACCAATCGAAACTTGACGTGTGGCAACAATGAACTGAAAATAAAGAAAAACAAACAAGTGTATAAGGGGTTAAAGTACAAAGATGAAACATTGAGGGTAGAAGTGTAGAAAAGGTGAAACAAAAGGGACTGAATGTGTCTTTATAGCCATGTTAATCTGTTATGTGGACAAGATTTTGGCTTTCATCAAAGCAACTGGAGGCTTGTGTTGCTATGAAGAATACTTTATGAGATAACTCAACTAAAATCAAATGTTATCGATAATATGTATTTGTTTATATTGTTGTACAGGGCGTTATGTAGCTCCAGAAGTATTCAGACATGAAGGGTACGATACAAAGGTGGATGTTTTTTCATTTGCTTTAATTTTACAAGAGGTAAAGGACACATATTTTCTCTTTGAAGAACCATTGGATTTTTTGGAAAATTAATCTTTTTGTATTTCTGGTGTAGATGATAGAAGGATTACCGCCATTCGATACAAAGCAAGATGTTGATGTAGCAAAAATGTATGTGGAAAAAGAACGTCCTCCTTTTAGAGCACCAACAAAACTTTATGGCCATGGATTAAAAGAGTATGTTTTCTAAATTGCTTTATGGTCCCAGAAAAAAACTTTGCAGACTTTTTCTCTTTTTATATTTGTCGGCATGTTTGCCGTTAATAAACTGAAGTCTTTAGTGGTATCACGCCAAATCTACTGTTTTTGACACCACGGTACGATCGACTTTTACGCGGTTGATTCTACAGATCAGAATCGACTTTCCAATAGTCGATTGCCATAATTGACCGTGTAAAAGTCGATTATGAGATCTAGAATCGACTTTCTGATGGTCGATTATCACAATTGATTGTGTAAAAGTCGATTCTCAGTTCTAGAATGGACTTGCTGATGGTTGATTGTCACAATTGATGGTGTGAAAGTTGATTATGAGCTCTAGAATCAAAATTGGCTCCGGTTGATTGTTTCTGGTGTGATGCATGCTAAAAACACCGTGTTGTCACTAAAGGTGTCCAGCAACTACGAGTAAAGTTAGGAAATTTTAAGTGGGGCGTCCTTAATGAGAAATTCACTATTGTCTAATCAAAACGCGATACGTGATATCAAACACGTTAGAGACAAATCCATAAACAAGAAAAACACAGAAAAATCAAGTCACGTCTCGTGTTTGATTGTATGAACGTTTATCACAATAGAATTTCCCGATAAACTTCTTGTATTTGCACTTGGGACAATTATCATTTTTTTTGTTTAATTGCACTTTATAGGTTGATAAAGGAGTGTTGGGATGATAAGGCAGCAAACAGACCAACATTCAAGCAAATAATCACAAGGCTGGAGATCATTTCTAGTCGCTTTGGCGGCCATAGATGGCGTTGGAAGGTCAAGGTGGTGGCAATAGGCCATTAATGGCTTTTTCTTTTTTTGTTTTATCTTTTCCATTTTAAGGTTCTTACATTGGTTGTGGTCTTGTGGATGCTCTAAAAATTTGCAGGTGAAGCCATTGAAATGCTTTTACACTATGGAAGCCAGTAGTAGTCGAACACGCTCATCTCGATGTTCTTCCTTCAACTCCTGAGTTACTGTTGCTTGACTTGACTTTGACCATCTCGTCTTGTTTTTCTGTGAACTTTTACTACCACAATGAATGACACAACGCGCCCTTTTATACCATTGATAATCAATGCTGTAAAAGTGTTGGTGACGGTTTTTTTTTTTCTGTATTCAATCAGTTGTGTTTTGTGCAGAAGTTTCTGTTGGTATTTCTGCTTTGTGCAGTTGTGTTTTGATGCAATACACCTGTGCATATTTGATTTTCGTGAGTCTACATCATGATCAAAGACGTAAAAAGGTGTTGTGTCGTGTTCTGTCGGTTGTTGTTATACAACCGTTTATGATAATAACATTTTAATTTAGGAAAAACAATTTATAGTATTCATTAAATTACTTAAGTGCCTTTAAGCGAGTAATGTTACTACTGTCATAACCACCCTCTAGCTAGCTTTCTGGAGAAACTTTCTATGACCCACCCTCGAATCGACTCGTATCTCGGAATTTCGCACTTGGCCGTCCCTTGTCCTCAAAAGGCCTCTAAAATATCACGTTCGAAAATACAATGTCGAGCAAATTCATCAACATCGTTGTAGATACTGTTAGGATAAGTGGGCCAAAGCCTAATATCACAATTGTTAAGTTGCAATTTGCTCCCACATGGCTGTGATGATTGTGTTAGCCGACATAGGCTAATATTTAACTAAGTGACCTTTATGTCTTTTATTTTGATGTACCAAAATCGAGATAAATAAGCTCGATTGCGCATTTATTTTAGTTATTGTTTTTAGGATTCGGAGAAGAGTTGTATCTTTTGTATTCCTCCTTCATAGTAATATTTTTTCTTTTGCCTGTGGAGTAGTCGGCACATTGCTGGAAACCATGTTAATTTGGTGTTCTTGTCTTTTTTCCTTCAGTTTGTCATTTTGTGTTACCGTCGTTTAGGAATTTATCGCATTTCGGTTTGTTTTCCTAACAAGCGGTATCGAGAGACATGGATATTTCTGAGGTTTTTCTCGAGCCGAAGACATCCAAGCCGAGGTTTGCTGAGGTTTTTCGGAGGTGATTTTCCGAGCTTTCATTAATTAGTCATCATGACGGTAACTAAATATTATTTTGAGAAATTCGATAGAAACGTCAACTTCGGGATGTGGCAGTTGAAGATGAAGGCTATGCTGATTCAGGAGGGCTATGCTTGGGAAGGAGAAAAAACCGGAGAAAATGTCAGACGAGGAGTTTGATGGTCTCGACAAGAAGGCCATGTCAGGCATCATCTTGCGTCTTTCTGATGAGGTTTTAAGAGAGGTAGCCACTGAGGTTACTGCTAAGGATTTGTGGAAAAAATTAAAATCCTTATATATGAAGAAAACCGTTGAGAATATGCTTTATTTAAAGCGAGTTTGTATATCTTCGTATGTACGAAGGATCATCTATATTATCGCACTTAGATAAATTTGTTTCCCTGCTTATGGATTTGAGTGATATAGATGCTAAGATTGATGATGAGGACCAGAACCTGTTGTTATTGTGTTCGCTTCCACAGTCGTTTAAGCATTTTAGGGAAACGATGTTTTATGGTAAGGATATTATTTCTTACAAAGAAATTAAGTCAATTTTAAAATTAAGTCAATTGATAAAGATATAACTGGGGGAAGTAGTAGTAGTCATGCAGACATGCTGGTAGTTCGGGGCAGATCAAATAAGAATGATGCGAGATAGTGAAATTATGTTTTGAATCCCAGACATAAAGATTTGACATGCAATTATTGTAAAAAGGTTGGGCATATCAAATATGATTGCTTTAGTCTTAAGAACAAAGAAAGAGCGTGGTAAAGAGTCTGCTCAGGCCAGTATCGTAGAAGATGAGAGTGATGGAGATATCTTCTTTGCTGATGATAAATTAAGGTCTGTTGATGAATGAATCTTGGATTCTAGTTGTACGTATCATATGTGTCCTAATAGAGATTGGTTTTCCACGTATGATTCGGTTCAATGTGGAGTTGTTTCGTTGGGCAATGATGCGGTTTGCAAGGTTCTTTGGTATTGGTACGGTTAGAATCAAGATCCATGATGGTGTTGTCAGAACACTTAAGAAAGTAAGACATGTTCCGGATTTGAAGAAAAATCTCATAACTTTGGGCGCACTTTAGACTCTTGGATTTAGGTACATCACTGAAGGTGGAGTTTTGAAAATAATTAAAGGTGCTTTTGTTGTTATGAAAGCTTGCGAGTGCGGTGATTTGTATGTTTTGCAAGGATCCACAGTTATTGACAATTCTGCAATCCGTGTGTCATCCCGTTCAGAGTTAGACATTACGAAGCGTCATCCATTTGTTAAGTTCAAGCAATGTTTAGACTTATTTGACACAGTCTGAAGACTTTTGGAGTTTGTGGAGAAAGAGTAGTATTATTATTTTTGGATTTGGGTCTTTGTCCCAGGGTGAAGATTTGTTAGGATAAGTGGGCCAAAGCCCAATATCACAATTGTGAAATTGCAATTTGCTCCCATATCGGCTGTGATGATTGTGTTAGCCGACATAGGCTAATATTTAAGTGACCTTTATGTCTTTTGCTTTGATGTACCAAAATCGAGATAAACTCTTAATTACTTTAGCTATTTTAGCTATTGTTTTTAGCCTTCAGAAAATTTGTATCTTTTGTATTCCTCCTCCATAATAATATTTTCTCTTTCGCCCACGTGGGTAGTCGACGCATTCTTTGGAAAGCACGTAAATTTGGTGTTCTGTCTTTTCCTTAGTTTATTATTTTGTGTTACGTCGTTAAGTCTATCATTTCGGTTTGTTTTTTCTAACAGAAACATACTTTTACAAGTTCCCTACTGTTTTATTTATTTATTTATTTATTTTAATAAATTGAAGTATATGTACATGTATATACTAAAATGATACAGAATTAAATTAAAATCATAGAACATTGAAGTACATCTAAATGGAAAAGCCTGTCACATATGAAGTAGCAATTAATTAGTTGTCAAAATGTAATGAGATATTACCTGTCAAAACAAATTAAAACCTGGCTAAAATTTTGCTATTACTTCATTTAAATCATAGGAAATGCCCTTGGCATGCAATATAAATTCCCTGAAATATAGCCATATGATAGGAAGTAAAACAACAAATGATAAAAGCCAATCCAGTGATTTCCGCGCGATACCCACAAAGGAAATTTTCTACCCAGTCATATTGAGAAAGCTTCCGCTTTACGACAGGGATGGACGCAAGATCTCGGGGAGGAGTCAGTAAATTTTTTAAAGGCAAATAAAAAATTTAAGGAGAGTAATCCGTATGCATAATACAAATATTAATGTATTTTTTTCGTATCAAGAATGACGGTTAATCTCCTCCTTGGATGTAGGTCCGCCATTGCTTTACAGCCGGCAACATGACACAGGGAAATGCCATTTAGCTTCATAGGCAAATTTACGTATATTTAATCGCTCCGGTTCATGCATATAAATTGAGGTCAAGATGGGCATAGAAAATCACATAACCAAACATGGCCGGCCCTCTCTTAAGGCGCCCGAGACCGGGTCTTAAGCGACGATGTCGGAGGGCGACGGTACGTGTTTGTTAAAAAAGAAAAAAAAATCGTGTAGATTTAATCCGTCCGACATAATATAATATGTTAATTTCTTTTTTGATAAATGCCCAAATTTTATTTCTTGATCGATAAAGGTCCCAATAAAAAAATTTATTTGGCCCAAAAAAAAAGATATACAAACAAGTTTTATTAATTTTTTGTTTGGAAACTATAGAAATTAAAAAGAATATATTATTTTATATTATTATATATCTATATTATATTATATAATTAATTTTTTGTTTGAAAAACTATAGAAATTAAAAAGAATATATTATTTGTTGGAAAAAATGTAGTAGATTTTTGTCGAGAAGGACAAAATTAGCAAAAAATCGGGATAGAAGGACACTGTAATTTAATCAGGACAAAAGTAACACTTATGAAGTAACAAATATGAAGTAACAGATGTGAAATAAAGTAAAAATATGAAGTAACAATTGTGAAACACAAAGTAACATTAACACGTGAAGTAACAATTTTAAAGTAATAATTGTGATTTTTGTCCTTTATAATCATGAAAATGTTACTTTTGTCCTTCCAGACTCATTTATTAATTTTTTTGTCCTTGTGGCCCTTCCCTAAAAAATGTAGTACTTAGAATTTGACCGAGAAGTAGAAACCCCAAGGCACGTTAATAACGTTGTCTTTTAAGAGATATTTCCTCCCACACGATTTATCACTAAGGGATCAAACGAAAATCTCTCTCAGGATACAACGGAGGTGTTTGATTCAAACAGTGACTTGTTTGAACAAACCCGAGGACACTCAAAGTTTTTCTGATGATGCTGTCAAACTTATGAATTTTCGTTTGCATACTTGTGCCTTTTATAGGTGCAAGTACCACGTAAATGAATGAAGGTATTCCTTGCACGAAAGGATAGAGTTGTCATTGTTCACCGGATGAAAGCATGCAACCCTTACACGAAAGGGTAAGTACATATCGGTTCGAAAATGCATGTATCGAAAATCCGAAAATGCATATCCCTTCATGAACCGATGCATATATTGGTTTAGGTTTCGGGGCGTTGCCCCGAACTCCCACGAGTTGGCGCTGCCCCCTTGACCCACCGCGACCTGACCGGGCAGGTCAAACCCCATTTCGTTGCGATAACATTAATTCGTACGGCAACTCGTATGCAAACGATTATAAAATATTTACTTTATGAAAAAATATCTAACATTATTTTATATTATTATATATCTATATAAAAAAAAAGCACACAAAGAAAAATAAAAAAGTATGTTTTGTGTATACGTATGAATTTGATTTTTGTTTATATGTATGATAGAAAAGACTACTTTGTAGGCATGTTTTGAGGTTATCAATAAATTGACTTTTGTATTTACGGATGTTAAAAACGTGATAAGTATGTTTAAAAAAAAAATTCAACTAAAAGGCCCAATTCTGGGACTTGGTCTTAAGCCCAATTAATGCAAGGGCCGGCCCTGTAACCAAATATCCAGCAAGCCTCGTATATTTCTTGAAAAAACACACACACACACACACTAGATGATTAAGCTTTCTGTGCTTATTTTCTTCTTCGTCTGCGCATCCTCATTTCATTTGCAGTAGAAGTAGTAAGTGGCTTGACTCGTGGACGTCCATCCGTGCCACTACTACTACCAAGAAGAAAGACGTTGCAAGAACAAGGTCCGAGATGCGTGACGATGGAACATGCTTGGTTTCATACGATTGTCCCGACGGTTGCATTTGCGGGCAGTGGCGGACCTAGAATATTTTTTCAGCGGGGTTTGTAAATATTTAACACACTAAATAATTTTTTTCACGGGGTCCGAAATATTTTTCTATAGTAAAATGTAGAGTATTTTTATTTTTAGCGGGGTTCGTGGACCCCCCTATCATACACGTAGATCCGCCCCTGTTTGCGGGCTTGTTGTTCATGGAGCACAACTAAGGTGCTATTATGGTTCATTGGTTTCTTGTGGTGAAGATTTAACTTGCAATAATCATAAGGATTGTCCTGATGGGTGCTTCTGCCGCTATGATGATAGAAAAAATGGGTGCTTCTTGACTCGAAGCACATTGAAAGACCTTGATATATATATAGATTGGGACGGTGGCTAAAACCCGGACTACGATACGGTGATACACATGTAGATTCGGACGGTGGCCAAAACACAGACTCCGATACAATTATAGATTCGGATGGTGACCAAAACACAGACTTTGATACATATATGGATTCGGACGGTGGCCAATAGACTAGCAAAAAATATTTTCACATTAATGATGGTTGTATATCATATAAAATCATCATAATCAAAGGTGCAAAAGTATATTGTGTTAATGATTGAAACAAAAGTTCAAACCAAGACACACGATCGACCTTTGCTTATTGTGGCATGCAGATTATCTCTGCAAAGTTTCTATTTAACTTATCATTCAACGAACTAAAATATATATGAATAAAAGCGAAAATATTCGGTTGATTCTGATAATGGATTTCGCGAATTGCAGTTTCCTTCTTTCTTTCTTTGTAAGGGAATAATACTAAAATGTATGTTATGCACATGTGTTTATTTGCTTTTTTTTTAAGGGTAAAGATGTAATTGTATAATACTTGGTGAGTAGGATTGTGTAGAATCTCTAGTAGATTGTGTTGGGACACTTGGCACAATCATGTTAGCCAAGTACTGTTGCAGCAGCAAATACATACATATTGACATTCTAGTAATTAATGCAAAATCTATCTCTTTGATATCTTGTGTTGGTATCGGAGCAACATGGCTGACGCCACCTCCGGCACCGGAACCCCTACGACTCCCGTGACCGCTGTTTCTACTCAGGTGACCACTGTCTCTAATCCGGTCACCTCTATTCCACATACTAGTTTTCCAACCAGCTTTGTGCCTTCCACATACTATCAGTCCACCACAAGTCTTGGTGGTCCTCGGTCGGAACTAGATTCAGGGTACACCGGTGCAATCCTCTCTTCCACCCGTTGACCTCCTCAGCCTCTCATACTCCATCTCCGTTTGGTGGAAGCTTGAATCGGTCATGCACCGTTAAATTGGACAAAAGCAACCTAGGATGCACGGATGCGGATACGCGGATACATGATAAGCGGATACGGGATACGTAGATACGGGATTTTCGTAAAATATAGGATACGGATACGGGGTGTATTTGTAAATAATGAAAATATAAGGACCAAACTGTAAATAATTAAAATGCGAGGACAAAATTGTAAATATAAATACCCAACAGTCCATATAGAGATTAACAGAGAAAATGGAAAGAAATGTTACAATTCTTGGGACGGAGGAATTTTGGGACTTTGAAAGGGCACACAACTTAATCTTCACGACATTATGAAAAAAAAAAACCTTTTCTCATCGAACTGGAGACTGTCTTGATTAGGGGCTGATTGGAAGACTGTTGACCAGCAAGAACTTTGTAGTGAAGAGAGCTCAATGTGACATGAAGGTGCATCTCGTCTAAACCATTCTTAAGAGTTCCTTCCAGCATGACTTTCTTTGTAGCTAGATCCTTCACAAAACAACAGTTGGAATGAAATTCAAGAAACACAAGATTATCAAAGGTTAACTTAGAAACACTAAGAAGATTCTTGGTTACGCTAGGGACATGAAGAATATGATTAAAGAGATAGAGTGGAGTTGCTATAACTAGAAATACTAGACTGACCAATGTGTGGTATATGAAGAGACTCACCATTACCACTGTTAGTGCATTTGATCCTTCATATCCCGAACTCGGATGGAGGCTATTAAGGTCCGAAGTCACATGTATTTGGTAGCTCCACTATCGTATTTCCCGAGAATTGTTGATTGTCGGACTGTATAAGAGGAGTCATATACGTGGTAGCAATTTTCGGCTATGTGACTTGTTCTTGATCCTGAGTTGAAGTTACCTCTTCCACCTCTACCTCTACCTCTATTTCCTCTTCCCCTGCCCCTGTTTGAGTCTTGAGAATTGTTACCACAAAAAGGTCTGTAATTGCCATTTGGCCTGTAGTTCCCTGTTTTTTGAGTGGCCAAATGAGCAGCAGGGGATGGAACATCCAGATTCATAGAAGGATTAAAACGAGCTAATAACCTTTCATGAGTCACAAGTTATGATTGGACCTCTTTCCAAGAAAGGGAGCCTATTCTGGATGTTATAATGACAATAACTGATTCATAGTCCTTACCTAGTCCACCAGAGCAGCAATGATCAATTCAGACGTAGAAATGGGATATCTGGAAGCAGCTAATCCATCAGAATAGGATTTCATAAGGGCCAAGTAATCCACCATCGACTTATTGCCTTTATCATTTCTTTTGAGTGCCCCTTTGTACTCCAGCATCATAGCCTCAGATCTATTATTGAAAAGAACCTCCAAAGTACTCCAAACTTCAGCAGCTGTGTTACATCCAATAGTCTCAACCAGAGCTTGCTCTGTCATTGAACTATTCAACCAACCAACAAGCAAAGAATCGGTGGCTACCCGGTCATCATACGCGGGGATTAGGAGTTGATCAAAAAATAGTATTGGATCCGAGAAACCGTGGTGGACAAGACGAAGTACCAAAGAGATGACCATCTTGTTGGATGTAATATCATTTGGATGGATCAAAGATCCACCCGATTACGCGGCGGAAAGTACAAGATCTAGATCTAAACAACCAAAATACATGAATAATAGATCTAACCTACGAGGGGGTTAGATTACCAACCTTTTTATGGTGCAAAACGCCAAGAACAAGGTCTATCCAATCCGAGCCAGTTGAAAGCCTAGTTGAGAAGCCAAAGTCTTACAACATGTGTCTCCAAGAACCACCAGGTGGATGGTGTTTCAAGCCGCCGGACCTCCTCGATATGCTACCGGAATAATCCTGAGGATTATCCCAACTCGAAACCCTAGTATTATAGCCGAAAATTCTAGGCTATAAACTCCCAATAATGCGTGTGATGTATTGTATTTTGAGGCTTGGGATAACTCTCTTTATATAGGAGAGAAATCCTTTTCCTCCAAGGATTTAATAATTAACAGATAATTATTAAATTAATTCTTAATTTAAATAAAAGATAAATATAATCATTACCCCAAACAAATTAGGATAAATATTATTATCTAACATTCTATGATTTATCACTTAACAAATAAATGATTAAATCAAACATTAAATAATTATCAAAGAAAACTAATTTCCCATAATTAAATAACAACAAAAAATGCGCCCCTCCCTAAAATAGGCATACACATTTTTTTTTATCACAAATGGGCCGAGTCCACAAAAAATTCTTTTCCATGTATTTAATTATCTAGTCCAACTAAACAATTAATCCACATATCAGTTAAATAGTCCAATGCAACTATTTAATATTAATTGAGGTGAAACGATGAGAAAACATATGCTTTATGTTAGGAGCACGCGTCGGGGACCATGGACCCATATTCAGTAGCTACAATAAATTAAATAAAATTATTCGTCAGACCGAACAATATTATTCAATCTATTAATTCCAGGATTACACTACCATAAACCCGAAACTGAACTCTACTGAATATAGATATTAACTTACACTCAACTTTGAGTCGATAAGCGTCCACTGATATAATCATTACATACGGATAAATCATCCATAGACTGTTCGTTTCGATTCTGGATATCTCCGTAAACCCTTCTCGAAACCTCTTATCCTTATTTACCATTAACCCCCTAGTGATCAATTAGTTCATAACTAATATAATATGAACTCCGCGGATCGATCGGTTTATAGGATTAACAAATAAGAGAAGCGTACGTCTACTTCCCGAGGGAAGAAATGGATTCCATATACGTGATAGCACATACTACTCACTCATCCCGAGAATAGAGCCAACGAGAAGTGTCGGACCACATACTACGAAGTGATCCTTACTAACACATCAAACTCTACCCTAGTCTAAGCAGTTGTCTGTGATCACGTCAGGATTGAGATTAATCCATATATGATCATTTTGTGATTCGATAAGACTTCTCGAGCACGAATTATATCGAGAACTCAAATCAAATCGGTCCATACATATGATTATCATCGTATATAAATGCTCCACTAGGTACCCTATTACCGACGGTCCGGATAGGGACTGTCACACCTAAAGTGTTACGGGCGCATTATTAGCAAATTAATCTTAAGACCCGTACTCGGATTAATAAATGCTACGGACTAAGTTAATTTTAAGTACATCTCACTAACTCAATCCTCTTGTGTATAGCCATACACTGAGTTATGTGAACGAGGTACTTAGAGTTTTCAGCAGTGTCTTAATTATAAGCATACATGCATATAATAAGATGAATTATTAATTCTGTCATAAAAACAATTAGATAATTGTCTTCGGGCACTACACCTAACACAACTAATCTGTGTCCACGGATGATAGGGAGAACAGTGGACTTCCATAACAAGTAATTTGATCTATCAAGCTTAACATTTCAAGTTTGAGTAAGGGTTATAACAAAAGGAGTGACAGGTCTAACATAAGAAAGAAAAGATGGAGACGGTGAAGACATGTATGGAGGAAATGATGGTGCAAGAGTACGATGTAAACCTGAAAACATGACATATGGACAATGAAAATCGAAATTAGAGAATGGTGGCAGCTGGACGGTGGTGTTTATGGCAGCTGACGGCGGTGCAGACAAAGGAGCTCCACTTTCTGGTGAAACTGTTGTTGTAGAGACAGGGATTTGGGTGGTAAAGGGTCCAATGTTGATGGATGTGCTTGATGAACCAACATATAAACTCAAAACTGGTAAAGAGCTCGCCGGAGATGAACTTCCGGCGGCTGAGGTGGCGTTATCGATGCTTGGCTCTGATACCAAGATGAAATAACAACTTTTGTATTATAATGAGCATACTAAATATGTTTCCAACGGGTACATATATATACTACTTCAAGAGAATCTAACACATCACCACAGTGTGCCAAGTGTCTAAAACTAATTACATGATAAGGACTCAACATTACTAGTTAATCTCAAATAGTCCTTAATTTCTGACAGATGGCAGTATGTTTTTTTTATATATTGAATTCCATGACCGGGAGAAGAAAAATGAGACGGGAAAGATAGAAGAAGATGAGATAGATCATGGATAATGGGCGGGTGGGAAAGGGTCGGTGGTAGAGGAAAAAAATGAAGAAAGGAGAAGTAAAAGATAGAAGATGATTTGAATTGACATATTTACCATTGATTGAACATTCAATTACTGTTAATTATGGATAAAATAGGTAAATTGATCAAAAATTATAGTTTAGGGTGGTAAATCGATCATTTTTTTGTTTGAGATTGTAAATTGATCGAATTGTGTATTTTAAGGTCGTAAATCGATTCAATCAAAGTTTAAGATTGTAAATTTTACGCAAGGAATAGTTTAAGGGTAAAACGCTGTAACATCTATAATGTAAGATATCATATTTAATTATAATGAATTATTTATGATGAGATATTTATTATTTAGCAAAATAACTACTAGAGAATATTCTTCGCCGATACCCGAGAATATTCTAGATTTTGTTTTTTCTTTATATACATTCATTATATTAAGAGAGGTACGTAGCGAGCAAGTAAGTTAGTTTTCATTATTATATAATCGACATAATATCGTCTAGGACAGAATGATGCACTCGCATCATCCATAAGTTTTTCGTTTTCACGGTATCAGTTTCGGATTTTTTCAAATTTCAGTTCAATATGTAAAGCATGTCAAAGTCTGTAATTTTCGTTATATATGTTGATTTAGATTTATTTCTATTTTTAACAACATGGTAAACGACTAAGTTCCTAACTGAATATATATCATGTGATATAATACTACACATATGATATTAATACTTGTGACATCTGACGCATAACAAAGAAAGTCCATTAATTACGTAAGAACTCTCATAATACAACACATACTGACATACATTATACGGTCGATACTCGAAATCATGGTACCAAAACCATATTAATTTCCTTATTACAATTCTTAATTACCGACCACAACATCGGAACATAACATCATATTAAAAGATGTACAATACATATAGTGTACGTATATATATAAGTTTTTCAATGATCAGTTGTGGACAAGTTGATGAATGTCTTTTGGATAGGCATCTGATGGCTGATGCCTTTTGTATGATCTCAAGGATATATACCGATTTATAATCTCTGTAAGATGAAAGTTGTCCCAGTACACATACTGATTTCTCTTCTTGCATGGATCATTTTTACGCATACAGAGTGATAGTGGCGGTTCATCGCTTGATACTTTCATTACTTTGCAACATGGTTTTTTGGAATATCCTGAATCAACAATATATATATGTAGCACAGCATATTATGATCATGCATGCATGACATTACATCTGGCCATCTGGGTATATATATATATATATATATATATATATATATATATATATATATATATATATATATATATATATATATATATATATATATATGAGGTTCGACTTTTCGAGTTGGAACAAGAAAAGTCGAACGTCATGAGCTGATCCAGGTTCGGTTTTTCTAAAGTTGATGAACCTCATTGAAATGCCCAAAAAACTTACTGTCAGGTGAGGGCGACTTTGCAAATGCCGCGGTGAAGATGCTAGAAGTATTTATTGTTGAAGTTAACACAAGACAGCAAACTGGATTCTGGAAACTCTCTCAAGCATATGGTCGAACACCTACACACAAAATCAGTTAGAAGTTAGTCAAATCAGTTAGGAGTCAGTTAGTTAGTTTTTATCTATTGTAACTGCTCCAAGTTGTATCAATCTTTGCTACTACACTCTATATAAGCAACTAAGATCATCTATTGTAATCATCAAGTTGAATATCAATCAATAAAAGTCTCGTTTTAGTTTTCTCCATTACATTTCGTTTATGCTTTCTGTTTTCCATTTTACTTCGAGTTCTTCATCTTCAAATATGAAGAAACTCATCATGGTATCAGAGCGATGATTGCTTCCGCATCTTGTTTCTGTTTTTGATTTGTTGTTGATCATTTGATCAGGATCGTTGCATTTGTTTTTCCTGGTTTTTCATATTCTTCGATTTCTTGTTTGCTGGTTTTGCAATTATGGCTAATCAGAATAATCTTGTTGCTGTTCCTGCCGATTTGATTCTTCATCCTGGAGAAAGTCCAGCGTTCATCTTAGTTCAGCCTGTTCTTGATGAATCCAATTATCACAGTTGGAAAACTGCAATGTTGAATGCTCTTTCATCCAAGAACAAGCTTGGATTCATTGATGGTTCTGTTCCCATGCCCCCGGCTGGTGATGTGCATTTGGCTCTATGGAGGCAAAACAACAGTATGGTCAAGGCCTGGTTAGGAAATGCTGTATCAAAGAATATTGCTCAAAGTGTGATGAATTATGCAACAACACAAGAAATCTGGGAAGATCTTGCAGATAGATTTGGTGGTGGAGATACTGACAGATTGTCAGATTTAATGGATGAGATTCAGAGCATGAAGCAAGGGGATCTTTCAGTTTCAGAGTATTTTTCAAGGCTCAAAATTTTGTGGGATCAATTGGTGTCCCTAACTCCTCCTCCTACATGCAATTGTGGTCAGAAATGGTACCAAGAACACAATGAAAGGCATCATGTTATCAGATTCTTGAAAGGTCTCAATGATAGTTTTTCAACTATGAAGTCTCGAGTTTTACCGATTTCACCATTTCCAACGAGCTAAGAGTGTTTTCTCAATGGCCTTGAAACAAGAAAGGCAGCAACACTATGGGAATTCAGGCTCTTCTGCCAGTGCTGTTACCAATCTTGGAAGTACTTCTACTGGAGGTTTTGACAAGGGTGCTATGTTTACTCAAAACCAGTCTTCCAATGGTAATTTCAGACCTTCAATGGAAATTTTAGGAAGACTTACAACAATGGAAATCAAAAACCTCAGTGTACTCATTGTGGTATGCAAGGACATACGGTTGACAGATGCTACAAAAAGCATGGATTTCCTCCAAACTTTAGAGGGAGAGGCAGAGGCAGATTTTCTTCAGCCAACAATGTTAATTCAGATAATGTTCAAGATCACATTGATCAAGATTCAACAATGGATGCCAAGGCTCCTGTTACACAAGAACAGTATCAGCAAATTCTAAACATCCTAAGGGCAGGTTCTATGGCTAATTCTTCAAATCTTGATAATGGTGATGCTGGTTTCAGTTCTGGTTTCAATTCAGTAAATTCAGCTGTTCTTGCTTCCAACTTTGGCCCTATGGATGCAGGTTTGTCTAGAGCCTTTACTTGTTTAGACTGGATAGTGGATAGTGGTGCAACAGATCATATTATATTTGATAAAGCTTTATTCAGTAATTGTAGATCTGTTGCTAATCAGTTTGTGAGCTTACCAAATGGTAAAGATATTAATATCACTCATGTTGGACAAGTCAAAGTTAATCATGACCTGATCCTAGATAATGTGCTTTGTGTTCCTGATTTTCACTGTAATTTGATGTCTATAAGAAAGCTCATTAGATCTAGGGCATATAATGTGAAGTTCTTTATGGATTCTTGTGTCATACAGGACTTAATAACACTCAAGAGGATTGGTTCAGCTAATCTTGTAAAAGGGCTATACATTTTAAAGGCTGACAGTACTTGTTATGATTTTCATGTTGTGAATAATGTGAAGACTAATAATGAGAAGACTACCTGCAATCAAGCCTTGATGTGGCATTACAGACTTGGTCATGCTTCAGACCAAAGATTGAAAGTCTTAAAGAAGGACAATGCTCACATTCAAGTGCCCGATGGACGCATTTGTGATATATGTCCTTTAGCTAAACAAGCCTAGACTTAGTTTTCCATTAAGTCATTCTCGTGTCCAAATCCCGTTTTGATTTAGTACATATGGATATTTGGGGTCCTTATAGAATTGTTGGTGTTCATGGACATAGATTTTTCCTTACCATTGTTGATGATTTTAGTAGGTTTTGTTGGATTCATATGTTGAAGTCAAAAGGAGAAGTCGAAACCTTGTAAAACAAGCTTTGTTTGTTGATTCAAACTCGCCTTGATAAATACGTAAGATGTCTCGTAACCGATAATGGATTAGAGTTTGATCTTCCTGAATTTTATGCAGAAAATGGCATTATACATCAGACTTCAGTCATTAAAACTCCACAACAAAATGGAGTTGTTGAGAGGAAACATCAACATATCCTAAATGTTGCAAGGAGTTTAAGATTTCAGTCTGATGTGCCACTGATTTATTGGTCTTATTTCATTTTACATGCTGCAAATCTGATAAACATTACTCCATCTCCATTACTTAATAATAAGACACCATATGAAATGCTATATAATGTTAAACCTTCTTATGACAGTGTTAAAGTTTTTGGTTGCTTAACTTTTGCATACAATTTACATCATGATAACAACAAGTTTGCGGCAAGGGGAATTAAGTCCATATATCTTGGTAATGTTCCACATGTGAAGGGGTTTTATCTTTTAAACTTGCATACAAGACAGCATTTTTGTTGCAAGGGATGTTGTTTTCCATGAACATTTATTTCCTTATAAAGATGGTAAGGCATCGTGTAATATCCAAAATTTACCCTTACCTCGTTTCCTTTGATCAAGACATGTTTACTATTCCTAATTCTAATCTATCTTTGCCCCCTCACACAAATAACACTGATTCTGAGTCTGGTGTTTTTCAACCTAGTAATGAAACAGACCATCTTCATAATCATACACAAAGTCAAGATGATCCTGTCAATGATATCATTCAAGAACCAGTGAATGATATAATTGATAAGGCCCCTATTGACAATGTAGATGTCCTTGATTATGTAGAGGCACTGCCACATAATCAAGAAGCCAATAACAGCAGGCCATCCAGAAATAGAGGGCAGCCCTCTTATTTAAAGGATTATGTCTTTCACAACATAATATCTGGCACCTCACCACATAACTTGGCAAAGGTAGATACTTTACACAATTTATCAAATTCTTACAAGTCCTATGTTGTTAGTACACAGTTCTCACGAACCAAAGACTTATAATGAAGCAAGTCAAACATTCTCGAATGGAGGGAGGCCATGGATAAAGAAATTAAAGCATTGCAACATGAGACAAAGACTTGGGAAATTGTACCATTACCTAAAGACAAACATCCTATAGGATGCAAGTGGGTGTATAGGATCAAGAGGAACTCTGATGGCTCCATAGAAAGATACAAAGCCAGACTTGTGGCCAAGGGATACACTCAGCAATTAGGGCTAGACTACCTTGATACTTTTTCACTCGTTGCTAAACCGACTACGCCGAACTCGCTTGCCATTGCAAAGCATCAAAGGGGTGGAATCTTCACCACCGATGTAAACAATGCTTTTTTACATGGAGATCTCACAGAGGAAGTTTACATGGAAGTCCCTCAAGGCTTCAAATCGAACCAGGACATGTTTGCAAATTAATCAAGTCCTTGTATGGCCTTAAACAAGGCTAGTAGACAAGTGGAATATTAAATTAACCCAAGCCTTGCTTCGAGAGGGGTTCAGCAATCCAAACAGACTATAGCCTATTTGTAAAAGGATCGATGATAATTACATAGCTGTCCTAGTTTATGTTGATGATATTCTGGTGACAAGCCCCAATATGGAAGAAGTCAAACAGCTAGAGGGATTCTTAAATGACAGATTTGGCATTAAAGACTTAGGTGAACTGAAATACTTCTTAGGGCTAGAGGTGGCAAGATCAAAACAAGGCATTGTATTATCTCAAAGGAAATATTGCTTGGAGCTGCTTGAAGAATATGGATACTCAGATTGTAAACCTAGTCAAATATCTATGGATACTTCTACAAGTCTACACAGCAAGGATTCTGCACAACTAAAATCAAATAGCTACTACAGGAGTTTGGTTGGAAAGTCGTCGTACCTAAAGTGCTTAACAAGACCGATATTACTTATGCTACACAACAACTCGGTCAATTTCTTGACAAACCAACGATCTACAACTACAAGCAAGCATATAAACTACTAAAATATTTGAAGAAGGCTCTGGACAAGGCATGTTCTTTCCATCGAAGGGAACTTAGAACTTAAATGTTTTGTAGATTCGCATTGGGCCGATGTAATGATACTAAGATCCGTCACAGGTTCTCTCGTATTCCTAGGAGGATCACTCATAAGTTGGAGAACAAAGAAGCAAACCACAAGATCTAGAAGTTCATCGAAGCCGAGTATGTGGCTATGGCAATGGCATCATGCGAGTTGCAATGGCTTACATACTTGCCGTCAGACTTTAACATTAAGCAAGACAAACCTATTCCAATGTTTTGTGACAGCAAAAGTGCTCTATATATAGTTGAGAATCCAGTATTTCATGAGAGAACTAAACACATTGAGATAGATTGCCATGTCATAAGAGACAGATATCAACAAGGACTCCTAAAACCTCTACCTGTTTCAACAGAGTTGCAGTTGGCAGATTTATTTACTAAACCACTAGACAACACCAGATTTCAGACTCTATTGAAATCCTATCCCATAATCAACATCTATAAACCCAAGAATCCAGTTTGAGAGGGGGTGTTGAAGTTAACACAAGACAAAGAACCGGATTCGGAAACTCTCTCAAGCATATGGTCGAACACCTACACACAAAATCGCTAGAAGTTAGTCAAATCGTTAGAGTCGCTTAGTTAGTTTTTATCTATGTAATCGCTCCAAGTTGTATCAATGTCGCTACTACACTCTATATAAGCGGCTAAGATCATCTATTGTAATCATCAAGTTGAATATCAATCAATAAAAGTCTCGTTTTAGTTTTCTCCATTCTCGTTTTCGTTTATGCTTTCTCGTTTTCCATTTTACTTCGAGTTTTTCATCTTCAAATATGAAGAAACTCATCATTTATGAAAATAAAATTTGCACCACGGAGTTCCTGGTTGAGCTCGACCACGAGTGCCTTGAGCTTTTGATTGAACATTCGAACGCAGTCATTAATTTTTTCATTACATTCCATTTTTTTTTCCATTGTACGCTAACTAAATATTTCATCAATCGAAAGAAGGACAGCTTTTTGAAACTTTTGCATAAAGGACAAAACTATTTATTCACTCGTCGAAATTCACTCGCGTTCGAAATTCACCGTTTAAATTCACCGACGAAATTCACCGTCGAAATTCACTATTTTTCAAAATTCATCGTCGAAATTCACTAATTTTCGGGATTCACCGTCGAAATTCACTATCGAAATTCACCGATTTCGGATTCACTGGGAGATTCACCGATTTTCGGATTCACCGTTTGTCATTCTTCGCTATAAAAATTACGCAATTGTCCTTCTCCCTATAAAAAATACGTATTCATTCCGTTACTTAAAAATATTTCGTATCGCGTCCTTATCCCTAATTTTCCATATATATTATTTTTTTTTTTGAACAGCAAAAGATTTATATATTAATAAAAACCAGCATGTAGAGATTTGTAAATGGTAATTGTATTGTATTGTTCTCATAATGAGTGTTACATCAAGTATTTATAGGCGAGAAAGATAAGAGGCGCTAAAACGGTAAAATACAAATTATTATAAATAATAAACTACTTGATAATATTATGCTCAACACGCCCCCGCAATCCCGTGGGAAGAGGATGAACACGGAGATTGGTCTTCATGGAATGGAATAACGGTGACCCCAACGGTTTGGTTAAAACATCCGCAAGTTGTTCCTTCGAAGTAATGAAGGAAATAGCAAGGCGATTAGACGCAACAAGTTCGCGAACATGGTGGAAGTCAATCTCGATATGTTTTGTGCGGGCATGAAACACCGGATTGTGGGCAAGATAAGTAGCACCGATGTTGTCACACCAAAGAGTCGGAGTAGACGATAAAGGAACTTCCATTTCAGTGAGCAAGCTGCAAAGCCATTGAATCTCAGCAGCAGTATTGGACAAGGTCTTGTATTTAGCCTCAGTGCTACTCTTAGAGACAGTCAAATGTTGCTTGGTACGCCAACTGATTAGATTCGACCCCAAGAAGACACAATAAGCACCAACTGAGCGACGGTTATCGGAGTCAGCCGCCCAATCAGAATCAGAGTAAGCCCGGATGGTAATAGGAGAAGTACGAGAGAAAAACAGTCCCTCAGAAATCGTGTTCTTCAAATAGCGTAAGATACGCTTGACCGCGATCCAATGCGCATCGGTGGGGCATGCATGTATTTACCGACCTTATGAACGGCGAAGGCAATGTCGGGGCGAGTAAAAGCAAGGTACTGAAGACCACCCACAATAGTGCGGTAGAGCGCAGGATCAGAGCATGGAGGACCATCATCCCAAATCAAGTGAGTAGAGGCACTCATAGGAGTCTGACAAGGCTTAGCCTTATCCATGGATGCACGTTGTAGTAACTGTAGGATATACTTACGCTGAGTAAAAAAGAGGCCGTCGGCGGTGGGAAGAACTTCAATGCCAAGAAAGTAAGACAAAGCACCAAGATCTTTCACCGGAAACTGCGTAGCCAGAAACTGAATAACCCGCTCAATAAGGGAGGTGGAAGAACCGATAATAAGAATGTCATCAACGTAAATAAGGACATAAACTCGAGCACCAAGACGAGAGTAAATGTATAGGAGGGGTCGGCCTTAGAGCCCGTAAAGCCAAACCGTGTGAGCGCCGCGATGAACCGAGAAAACCAAGCCCGAGGAGCCCGTTTGAGGCCACAGACCGCGCTTTAAGCGACGTACGTAACTGGGAAGTCGGGGGTGGACAAAGCCCTCGTGGTTGTTGCATGTAGACGGGCTCGGAGAGATGACCATGCAAAAAGGCATTCTCGTATATCAACCGCCGCGAGAGACCAACCCCCGAGAGACCGCAAGAGACGAGAAGCGGAGACGTATGGTAACCGGTTTAACAACAAAATGGTGAAGGTCTCACGATAATCCACGCCCTCTCGCTTGATGAAACCCTTTAGCAACTAAACGTGCCTTGTGACGCTCGAGGCGACCATCCGCAAGGTGTTTGGTACGGTAAACCCACTTATTACCAACAATGTTCATATGAGGGTGACGCGGCACAAGATCCCAAGTGTGATTTTTCAACGGGGCATCAATCTCATCCCGCATCGCATGACGCCAAATTTCATGTTTAGAGGCATCAAGTATAGGAGGAAGGGTCTAAAGAGGTAGTGGTGGCAAGAAGTGCCCGAGATAAAGGATAACGAATGTAGTCGGGCATTTGGACCGGTTTAAGTTTATTGGTTTGGGTGCGGGTGAGCATGCGGTTGGGATTGGGAGGTGCGGGAAGCAAGGCCGTGGGTAGGCCGGAGAGAGGAGGTTCGGCCGAGGGGTGGGGGACGGCTCGGGTGGGGCGAGTGTGGTGAAGGAGGTGAGTGGGGTGCGGGTGGCGAAGTGGGAGAAGCGAGACATAGGAGGAGGGTGGATTAGGAGGTGGGGTAGATCGACCGTAACGAGAGGAGGAGAGGCAATGGGGCGCAGGTTGATGTGTAGGGGAAGAGAGATTCATCAAAGATGACGTGGCGAGCAATATAGAGACGACCGGTGGCAAGGTCAAGACATTTATAGCCATGATGGTTTGGAGAGTAACCTAAGAAGATGCAGGTGGCGAACGATAGTCGCCTTTGTGGTGGTTATAAGGACGCGAGATATGGCCGGCAAGCAATGCACCAAATACGCGGAGAAAAGCGTAATCGGGAGGACGATGGTAGACCATTTCATAAGGGGTTTTATAGTCAAGAGCTTTAGAGGAAGGCGATTTATGAGGTAGGTGGCGGTGATAAAGGCATCTTCCCGTAAGGGAGGGGGAAGATTAGATTGGGCGAGGAGGGAAAGACCAACTTCAACAATTTGACGGTGACGGCGTTCAATGGCACCGACTTGTTCATGTGTGTGTGGGCACGAGCGGCGATGCTGAATGCCTAAGGTAGTGAGGGTGTGAGAGAGGTGGCGATATTCACCCCCCCAATCGGATTGTAGGGCTTTGAGTTTAGTGGAGAAAAGGCGTTCAATGAACTTGAGGAAGTCGGGAAAAATCTTTTCAACGTCAGATTTTAATTTAATTGGAAAAAGCCACAAATATTTGGTAAAATCATCAAGAAAACTAACGTAATAACGCGAACCATAAGTAGATAATTCAAAGTACAAGGACCCCAAACATCGGTAAAAATCAAATCCAATGGTGCACTAGAAGTAAAATCCGAAGTATAAAGAGGAAAACGATGGCTTTTGGCCGATTTGACAAGGGGCACACACGTAGTAGGTGCCTTATTTGGAACATTAAAAGAAAGACGCTTAAAGACTTGTTGGAGCACCGGAAGGGAGCAATGGCCAAGACGACGATGCCAAGTGGTGGAGGAGTGGTGGGCGGCAGTGAGAGCTTGTGCAGGAGACCGACTGGGTTGAGGGATAAAGTGATAGAGTCCATCTTTGACAACGCCTCTAAGAAGGATGTGACCCGAGTAGTCCTTCACAACAAAAAAGGTGTCATGAAACTCGAAGAAAACAGAATTGTCAGTGGAAAATTTTTGAACAGAGAGTAGATTTTTAGTGAGTGCTGGGGAGACAAGTATATTGGATAAGTGATAAGTGTGGGGTGGGGAAACAATAGAAGAAGAACCAGAATGAGTAATAGGTAAACCTGAGCCATCTCCAACATGTATTTGATCAGTGCCGTCATACGGTTCGGAATGAAGATTGAGATTGCCAAAGTTATTCGTCATGTGATGAGTTGCACCGCATCGGGTGAATCCAATCGAGCTGGCAGGATACCGCCGGGGATGTGGGAAAGCGGCATAAGCTTGTGGAGCACGAGGTGCGGGAGGCCGTGGTGCCGAACCCCGAGATTCGAATAACGCCGTAGCAAGTCCGCCGTGTGACCCGTCTTAGCACAAATTTGACACTTGGGCAAGGAGTCGCGGAGGTGAAGGGGGACGGTGGAGGAGGGGACGGGGCCGTCCATTGCCACGACCACCACGCCCCCGGCCTCGATTATTACCATAATTACCGTAACCGGTGTTGCCATAATTATCACCAATGCGAGCATGCCCGTAATTATTATAATTATTGTTTCTATAGTTATTAGTAGAAGAAGCGGGACGGGTATTACCGAGACATAGCCAAGATAAGGAGTGGAGGCGGAGCCACCGGAGCCGGATGATGAAGGTGCAGGGCAATAACGGTGGGGCGGCGGTGCGAATTCGTGCCTCGGTTGTGGGTTGAAAATAAACATCATCCAACGAAAGAGAAGGTGAACCGAGAGCATGGTGACAAGAGAATCAAATTCGGTGGCCCAAGCCTCGCAAGGAGATAGGCAATAACGTCGTCGTCGAGAGAGGATGACCGGCGAGAGACAAGCTTGATCGGGCGAGATTTTTGATTTTGAAGAAATAATCGGCACCGAGTTTTCTTCCTTGCGTGTGGAGGCCGAGTGCCGCGTACGGACAAGCTTCGACCTCGCTCCGGGATGCAAATGCGGTGGAGTAGGCGGTCCGGATTGCCGCCGAGGTGGTTGCCGTGTATACTTGCATTATAATATCATCGGAGAGGGAGAGGTGATCAAGGAGAGTATTAAATTGTCGGGTCTTTGTCCGGCCGTGAATTCGGATTGCGAGACGTTGTGGCAGCGGCACCAATGCCGGTGATGATGGTGGATGGCGGCGGTGGAAGAGAGCCATCGACAAAACCGAAGACACCCTGGCCTTTAAGGTAGGGGACTATCTGAGCACGCCAGAGATTGTAATTGTGACGGGTAAGACGGGTGATATGAATAGCAGAAGAGGGGGTGAACGACGGCGTAGTTAGGCCGGCTGCGTCTGAGGTAGCAGCAGTGGTGGTGGTGGAGCTATCGTCTCCGTCGACATGGCGCCGAAGAGGAAGGGGATGCGGCGGCGGCTTAGGGTTTAGTTAAAAGACAATGTAGAAACTACACCAAAGCATGAAGAAATATCAACTATTAGATGTAGAAAACAGCTCGTGTTAATTAGTGTCGGAGCAAAATCACAACAAATAAACATGACAAAGTACGTATCATGGAGCAGAGCAAAGGCTCGTGTTTCTTGCTACGTTTTGTTACGGTTTGCTACACTTTGTTATATTTTACGACGAGAGACTTTATGGTGCAACGGTTGTAAGAAGGTTGTACCAAGTGGCATACATTAGAGCCTCTCATTTTTACTCTCTTTCACATAATACACTTTTATCGTGTGTGAGAGGTTAGAAATGAATGGTTGTAATGTATGCCACTTGGTACAACCTTGCTACAACGGTTGTATTATAAAATTTGTCTTTTACGACATCCGGCTATATATACTTAGAGTAATTATATAGACACAACGGGTGTGGCATAACGAGTGACACAACGGTGATCTGCACCGTTGATCATAATGAGTCTAATTTGATCATGATATATGTAATCTAACATGGGAAATTATAGAGACACAACGAACTTACACAACAGATTGACACAACAATCATCTACGCCCTTCATTGGTGTGGTACTTATATTGATTGATTTAGGTCCCAACAATGAAGGGTGTGGATGATTGTTGTGTCAATCATTGTCGCAGTAAGTTCGTTGTGTCTCTATCATTACTCATCTAACAAGATCCACGGTATAGATCACCGTTGTGACACTCGTTGTGGCACGACCGTTGTGCCCGTATCATTACTCAATTAATTAACATTTTGTTATACAATTCTGTTGTCTTGTGGCACTACCATTTGTTTACATCGGAAATTTATATACCTCGGTTTTACCAGTTCTCTCACGTATTCCATGCGAATCCCGATGCTTGATGTTTTTACTGCGTGCCGCATGTGGAGGAATGAGTTCCTGGAATCCTAGGTGTTCGCCTGCAGTGAAATTACCCGAAATATAATAATATATAGTTAGATACTTAGATATTTTAATAATTAAGTTATTAATACAATGTTAAAAAAAAAAGTGAGTTAACACAATTTGTAATCCTTCTGCAATTTGAGTGACAACCTGATATTAACTCATTCATTTAGCAATTTAGTTGAATTGAATTCGATCTTAAACCATTTCAAACTGATCGATCGAATTCTTGAAACAAAAATCATACCAGAGATTGAATATTAAGAACCGTTTGTTTTATTTACCACTGACATTCATCAAGTCTCATTAGCATTAATTGTTGTCACGATGCATGGCTATGTCATAAAATAATAACATTACGTACTTTTATATCGATCATTGATCATTATGTATGATCATTGATCATATATGAAGGTCTACGTACGTACCGATATAGTCTGTGATTGTCTTGCCGTTGGTGAATCTTCCGGTCGAACGATTGTGGAGATCGACGCCATATGGATAATAATCTGCCTTGGTCTTTGTAGGTAAATTATTGTTATTGCCACTGTCCACATAGGAGTCTCCAAAAATGAAGAAGCATGGCACAGCTGTTGGTTTTGGTTTTTTACCAGCAGAAATTTCTTGCATGAGAAAACTCATGAACACTACTGTAAAAACCACATAATACCAAAAGTAATAATAATTAGCCATGAGATAATTAAATAAAACAAGGTGTTTGTTAATTAGTTCTTGTATATTTTGCAAGAAGATGTGTTTGTAAAGAATAAGAAGTGTTTAACCTGAATTTATACTACTAATAAAGTTACCAGAAATCAACCAGCATATATATCAAATTAGGTAATTAATTATTTATCAGTAAATATTTGTATTAACATTGATTGTCATCAATATTAATTATGGCAATTTTATTACCATTGACTTATTAACAAGTGCATGGGACTTTGTTTCAATAAAGTAAAGATTAAGACCTTGTGTTGGTACTGGGTCATGAAAAAAATTAAAAAAATTATAGTTCAAGAAAGAATGGTTTGTCATGTTACATGGTCGAATATTAAAATTTTAAATAATATTATTTTAATCAAATTTCGACACGCTCACTCGCTCTCACGCGTCACGTCTTAAAATTCGTTAGATTACTAACGATCCAAATCGCTCACGCAAGCATCTTTAGAATGCGACACATATCAAATTTACAACTTGCTTTGGCTTTCCTTAGAAATAATTTTCTGTCAATATTGAGAAAATACATTGTATCTTATCATTTTCTAGTTTAAGTTTACAACAATGAAATTCATCAAAAAGCTAAAGATAAATACATAAGTTGACAAAAATTGATTCCTCAAGGGCCCGACATGATCAAGAAATCTGGGTAGTTTTTTTTTTGATTTAATTTGAACACTCTGTAACGATAAACAAACATTAGAAAAAAATATAGTTTTTTGTTTTTTTTCCTCTGTAAAACCTCTCCGATGATCAAATCAAATTCACAGAGATGAGAAGGATGAAAGCTTAAAGGCCGGGTCAAGCAGTAGATTACTTTACTTCTTCTAGTGATGATGAATTAGTCTTTCTCACAATTACAAAATTATAGAATAGGAAGACGTGTTTTCAGAACGAGCCAAATACGTGTTAAGAAGGACGAAGTTGGATATATCACCGCTACAAAATTACTAGCAAAAAATATTATTTGGTTTTTACTCTTTTAACATATGGGAAATTATGTGCACGAAGATAAAATTTAAAAAAAAACAAATAAAGAAATAAATATAAATAAAAGGACACCTATAGTCTTAGTTTTGAATGACCAAAAAACCGGCAAAAGGCATAGGTGTTTGATAATTTTTTGTTCCCCCGGCGATTAACTTCATAAACAGTATCCTATTGTAGAAAAGATTGACGACGCTACGTCAAAATTAAACTTCGCTTACGCTTGTCAACTCTTCAGCAACCAATATTAAGATGTAGAGAGAGAAAGGTTGCATAAAGGGCCAGTAGCCTCCCAAAGAAATTTAACATGAGTAGTTCGGGTACTCTACCCAAGCTCCTCTAGGTCGGCCCATGTTTGCGGGGCCGACCTCCAAGCGATATAAGCGCACACACCGTCCCGGCCCCCCGCCGGTCGGCCAATCACTTGTGTTCAAACTTACCTATATCCGACCTATAAGGTCGGCCAGGTTCCCTTGGGCCAAACCCCTTGCACACTCTCTAGATCGATAATTACGGAAGAAATCATGAGCCGCAAAGGCTCCAATCTTTATCATTTAATACAAATATTAGAACATCACAATTATCTCCTAATATCAAGAGATCAACTAATCATAATCATTTTCCTGGTGGAACACGTCAATCGCTGTCCACCATGGACACGCCACACGCTATCTCTGTGGCACAAACCCCTCTATATATACAATCCCTAACGAATCTACGTGAGACTTCCGATTCAAATCCCCGCATTGGATACGTAGGCAAGCTTGATCACTATCAAGTGCGCCTAAAACATTACACAACCACCCCCTCTTTGTATTTTCGTTGTTCTCGAGGCTTTGAATAGATTATCACTACCAGAGAAAGAACCCCGTATTTCATATAGACAATTTTTGGGATCGTCAATTTGCACTGGGGCGAGGGCCCTCTTCGTTAATAACCCCGTTCACGGAATTGTGTAAAAGACGAGGCACCGTACAAAAATGTGAGCACCATCTCCTGGAGGATATGGAAACCGGATTCCGTGGGTAGCCAAGATGATCAATGCCCCGATGTCACAACATCTACAAAAGGCGAAGATTTCTGGAAGTTGCTGGCTTACAAGACCGGAGATCATGTTCCCCCGGTGATTAACAATGGCGGCCTCACGATCGAGGCCATGGTAAGTCAAAATCGGTAAAGCGTATCCGCATTGACACAGAAGTGCGGTTAGTATCTTGTATCATTCTACTTTACAATCAATGTACTTAGAGAGTTCGAGTTAACACCGGCAACTCGCTCCCCTAATCGTCTTTACCGGGTCACCGCTACTCCGGGAGGGCACCCTTGTCCTCCCCACCACCTTCGACCGACCTCCGTTAGGGTCGAACTCTTTTTATTTGAGTACGTGGTGGTTAAATCACCATCCCCCTACGACATGGTTATAGGTCGACCTCCGCCGACCGCCTTACGAGCCGTCGTCTCACCCGCGCATAACAGCCTAAGGCTTTGTGCCGCCGGAGGCCTCGTGGAGATCGTAGGCAACATGGACTGCCGAGAAGTCGCTACACGTCCGACATACGAACGAAAGCATCAAGTCCGGACCGGTCCCCGCGAGGAGTTGCTACCCGAGAGCGAGGAAACCCGGTCCTCGAATGACAAAGCAGGGAGATCCGTCCGTGGGAAGATCGGGACGATCGGGCCGTGAAAGTAGGATTATGGATCCCCGACCTATACAAAGCGGCGCTATCAGCTTTGTTGAAGGAATTCAAGGATGTGTTCGCTTGGACCACCGAGGATATGCCTCGGTTTGTCCCCGGCCTTACCCATGCACAAGCTTGAACGTCGACCCGAACCGGAAACCCATTCGCCAAAAGAAGAGGTACTTCACCCAAGAACGAATGGATGCCATTAAGAAGGAAGTAACAAAACTGCTCCAAGCCAACATCATCCGAGAAGAGAGCTACCCGGATTGGTTAGCGAACCCCATCTTGGTAAAGTTAAGCCGGACGGTAGTTGGAGGATGTGCGTAGACTTTACCGACCTCAACCAAGCTTGCCTCAAGAATCGTTATCCCTTACCTAAAATAGACCGAACGGGGTGGATTCAACTATAGGCTTGGAGTCTTTGGTTTCCCGGACGCCTACAATGGTTATCATCGATTGCCATCGACCCCCAGGATGCCGAAAACTCGTTCATCACCGAGTTCGGCACGTATCGTTACAAAACTATGCCATTCGGCCTCAAAAATGCCGGTGCAACCTACCAAAGGGCGCTAATACAATCTTTAAAGACCAAATAGAAGATGCATGGAAATATATGTAGACGACCTCTTAATCAAGAGTAAATCCCTAGAACAATACTTAGTTGACGTGAGGGAAGTCTTCGAAGTACTTAGATCTCACAGTATGAAACTTAATCCCAAGAAGTGCACGTTCGGAGTCCGGACCGGAAAATTCTTCGGGATGTATGATATCTTGGTGAAGGCATCGAGCTAACCCAGATAAACTATGTCGACACCAAGGAACATCAAGGAAGTCCAGAGATTAACGGGTAGAATGGCCGCGCTCGGGCATTTTTTTTTCCAAATCGGCCCAACGAGCCATCCCTTTCTTCAAGATTCTAAAGCAAACCAACCCGTTCGTACGGAACGAAGAATGCCGCCGAGCTTTTGAAGATCCGAAAACCTACCTAGCCGAGCTACCCACACTAACTTCACCACAAGGGAGACACTCGCTCGCTTATTTAGAAAGGTGTGACGAGGCTATAAGTACAAATTCCTTGTCATGAAGAACAGGCAATATGCGTAAGCCAATCTTCTACGTCGCAAAGCACTTCACGGTCCAAGTTGGCATCTAATTTCGTCTCTAACAAAAAAAAAGTATTAGTAGAATTGTTACAGAAAGTTAGTTACGAGGCCCATGCGAGGTCCAACCCATCACACCGAAAGATACTTGGATGGATCCTATAAGTTGTCCTACCTCCGCAACGGAATACCGCCCGAAGACAAAACCTTGGCAAGAAAGTTGAAATTCGAGTGGCTCGGTACTCTCTCTTGATAACGTACTATATAGAAGTCTTTTCGTGGCACCTTGGCTCGTGCGCAACAGGATGAAAGGAACTATCTCGCTCCCGGAAATCCATTTAGAATATGCGGAAATCATCCCGGAGCTCGGACATTAGCACGAAAGTACCGTTTATTCGGCTATTATCGTCCCGACCTGTGCGGCAAGATGCAGAGGATCTTGTCCGCGTATGTAAACCATGTCGTGTACATGATAATATATCGCATCGAGCTTCTCAAACAGATGATTCCCATGATCACATCGAGCTTCAATATAGTTTGTAAACTTGTATGTTTGAGTGACTATGTTTGGAGCTAGGTTAAGCGTGACAAGCGACGTAGATAATCAATATTTTATATATTCAACAACGGACCATCATGTCAGTTAACATGAGCAATAAGACTTTTTAAATATCTAGTTTATTTCCTTTAAAAAGAATAGATGGACAAGTATCTCTTTAAATCCTACTGATTAATCTGGCTAACTGTGGCCTGATCACAGTAAAATTTATGAAAAACGTAAATAGTTTGAATGAGCCACCTTCTCCAAGAAATAGTCTTTCTCCTCACTTTATAATGTGGCCTTTGGAGTATATACAACTACAACGATACTCGCGGACATTTAGTAATTAATTTTCTATCTTTAAAACACATGGAGAATTTATATGTCACCGTGTTAAAACGACAAAAATAAAAAAGGACACCCGGTCTCTGGTTTTAATTGACGAGAAGCCTTCAATGTATGAGGTTGAAAATAATTTCTTTTTGGGTAAATGAAATTTATAAATGACAATTAAACTATTAAAGTCCTGTCATATATAGAAAAAACTGGACGCAGCTCACATGCAACGCCAAACTAATTAACTGACCCTTTCTTTTAACATAAATAATAAAATAATTTAATCATATATATATATATATATATATATATATATATATATATATATATATATATATATATATATATATATATATATATATATATATATATATATATATATATATATATATTTTATCCAAAATGGACCGGATTAAAACATACCTATTAGGTTATTAATAATTCATTCCTATAAATCGAGGGTTGATTAGTTAGAAAAATAATAATTTCAAGAGGCTAATTAAGGAGGAGAAGATGAATAAGCTGCTTTTCTTCACTCTCTTCATGTTCATTGTTGCTATCATCATCATCGGCGGTTAGTATATATACCTCTCACACCTCTATATCTCTCTCTTCAAAGCATATATGAGAATGCATACATATATATGCAACACAATAAGATGTCTTACTTCGACAGCAATGTTGGTGTATTCGTTGACATTGATACTAACATTCATCTACTTTCATGTGAATCATTACATTTTTTTTATAGCTTAATTTTAGAATGAGAAATATTATATTCCAATTACTTAAAGAACACAATGTATTTATTTTTATACCAATGATATAAGGCCCATTTGGTTATTACAAGTAAAAGTATTTTGTGTTATTCATTTATGGTATGTACGTGGTTATTAAATCACAAATTTTGTCCAGTTGGAGCAGATACTAATGGAAGAGGTGTCGAAAGATTAAGAAGGCAATTCAGGAAGGCATTAGATTTTCACGGGGTGGATCAATCGACCATTATCCCAGTAAGGCCCGATTATTATCGAGCCCGAAAATCCAAACGTCGTTCCGAAATGTAACGGAAGAGTCGTTGGATGTTATGAGGATGGGATGTGTGGGAGTACTTGTCATTGTAACACTGATATAACTCTGTGCATATCAAATCCTTTACCAGTACAAATATCATCTTTTGAAGATGAAGAAGATGAGGGGTAGGTAATAATTATTGCCAATGCACAATAGAAGTGACACGTGTTACTCTTCGCTTCCTTACGCTTAAGTTTCTTTATTCACAATAAACGTGGAAATTTTTCTGTGGTGTATCTGTATACACAGAAGAATATAACACAGGTTTTTAAGACAAAATGCATGTAGCCATGTACGTTTATCTTCATCTATCGTGTAATTTCTTTTTGCCGTGTGAATTCTTAATTTGTGCTCTCTTTATGACATCCGGATATGTATTCTTCAATTCGTTGTACTTTCAACGCATATCACTTTTTTTTTTTTTTTCATTCAGAATATATATATATATATATATATATATATATATATATATATATATATATACAGGATCCTAAATGCGTGTTTATCAAATATTACGATGCGTACTACTAAAATAGATCGTCGATCCAGTGCGCTGATTATTGTCTGACATTTTTTTTAGCGTTCAAAACGATAGCGAGTTGCTTTCTATTGTGCTTTCTCGCATTACAAGCAGATTTCCCCCGCTCTCATTAACTAATGACACTCAAACAATTTGCGCGCACTAAAATAAAATAACATCACGATTTCAACGGTAAGGATCAATTACGTACGTATATATATATATATATATATATATATATATATATATATATATGTATGTTTTGCTTTGGTCATACTTGTATAGTTTTTTGAATGATCACAGTTAATTGGCATCCTTTTGAACTCGTTATATAATTTAGTAAAATCGATTCCTTCAGATCTAACACTTATAAACTGTTGTCTTAATTAATATTACATTTAAGTTACCCGGACTCTAATTAATTAACTTCAGCATTGACCCCCCAAACAGACAGCAATGTATCTAATTTATATATAGCAATTGGATACAGCTTTTATCTACAAAATCAATCATGCCGACCGTCGGTCAAGGTGACCTAGGTAGCACGGACACCCATTTAGGCCGCGTGTCCCATGCTCGGACACGCACCGGACACGGACACGCGTGGGACACGCCGGATACACCACCGGGACACTATGGTTGACCGAACCGTATTTTTCAAAAAAATTTAGACACGCGAGTCGGAACTCGGTGACACGCGAGTCGGACTGATGTGGACACGTATTGCGTTTTGAGACGGTATTTCTATTTTTTTTTTCCCCCGACTCTGTATACAATAATTTATTCCGAATAAAAAACTCTTATTTATTTTTTAAAATAAAAGCTCTAATCCCCATGCGCACTTAAACATTAAACAAAGCTCGATCCTTCATTTGTGAAGGAAATTGCTTTGGTTATTATGCTTGGGTTAAATTTATCATTCTAGTGCTTATAGTATTTGATAATTACCTTTTAGTCCTTATATTTTTAATAATTGCATACCAAATTCTTATACTTTTATTAATTACATTTTAGTCCTTATACTTTTATTATTTACATTTTGACCCCCGCACCCGTATCTTATATTTTTTAAAACTTCCGTATCCCGGTGTCCGTATCCGCGTATCCGTGTCCATGTGTCCGTGTCCGTGCAACCTAGAAGGTGACTTTATCTCTGTGCTTAAATCTAGCAGAGTTGAAATTTAAGGTCAGCTGATCGAGCTGAGTGTTCTAATATGGAAAGGTTAGCTGAAGTGGTGTTCAGATGAGTTCTGTCGTCGGCCGAGTGCAAATCCGTTGAGTCCGTTGAACACGTCCGAATCGGTGTTTGCATCCGAGCGAGGCCGGCTTTGATATTTTCGGGCCATCGACGACTTCGCCGAATGGACCTTTTTATTTTGAAGTTTTTTTCTGTTCTTTTTTTGAAAAACATTTACAAAATATATTTTTTCAACATCGCGTTTTAACACCCGTAGATAAAAAATTCAAATTCATTAATAAGCCACAAAACATACCCGCAAAGTAATTATTCAACATCTCTTTTCTAACATATTTAGAAACAATATCCAAATTCATGCATTTACACAAAACATATTTACAAATTCATACTCTAATATTGCTCTTGTAGCACATTTAGATGCGAAATCAGTAATTAAGTAGAATTATTGATTTCATTAACGATATTCTTCTCAATCAATATCATGGCTGGCGCATTCATATGTTCTGGAGTCATTGTAGCAAGTTTGGTTTCTTTTTGGCTCTCTAATGTTTTGATAATTTTTTTTTTATTATAGTTAATATAGATTATAAGGGTCATGTATTTTATTTTATTCTTTGGTCATTGGCTTTTTATTAATACACATTATAGGGGCCCTGGATTTTATTTTATTTTTGGTCATTGAGCCTTGATTTTTTTTAAAACATATTAAGATTGGACTTAAACAATTTTTTTTAAGCAAAACACATAACTGGGGCCCGCCCTGACGGCGGGCCGTCGGCGGCCTCCTGGCCCGCCTAATGGTGGACCGGCCATGCATCCGACCTGGTTGCATCCGGTGATTCAAATTTCGAATTCGAGTACAGTGGACGGACCTAACCTTTTGGTGCGTGTACGTCGCCTCCACTCAAATTTCTCGCGAAGCTTCTCCTTTTATAATAATAAACCGCGTATGTATATTATTTCGTACAATTTCTACAACAATTATTCATTTAATTCAAATCTGCTAGTGTTTCTCATACTTATCCTACGTAATGAATGAGTTCGACACTCGGTTGTTGAGTTTTTTTTTCCATCTTCCATCTTTTTTTTTTTAATTTACCCTAACCGAAAATATTTCCGTCCGTCATCACTGAAGTACACATTCGGGTATTTATGGGAATTCTTCCATCTTCCATCCGCCATCATTTTTTTTAATTCTACCCCCCACCGAAAAATTTTCCCGGCCCGTCATCAAGCTGAGAAGTACACATTTGAGGTATTTATGAGAATTCCGACAGAAGTCAATCTGGCGGCTAAGGTTAGGTTTCATTGTAACCTACTGTGTGTGAATCTTCGTGTAATTCTGTGCATAATAAAATATGTCAAAAATGAGATAAAGTTATTATATTGTTAAGTTTAGATATAATTGTTTTGAATAAAAGATTATTGTTTTATTTTTAAATTCACTTAGGATAAGATAGGAGTTTTATCTTTAAATTAAGACTTCTCTCCTATATAAAGGTGATGTAGTGTATCATTTTATTTATCAATTCAATAAGCAACATTTCAGAGTCTTTTACTATTTCCGTTGTGCTATTGTAATTTTTTATATCGGCACAACACCGAAAACCACGTTAAATCGCTATCTTTTCATGTCTCCGTTTTCGCGCGATTGTTTACGTTTGATTGATCCGTTATTATGTGGCTTCTATTGCAATCCGTTACAACATCAACAACCAGTTTAAGAAAATTTATTTAGTTGGTTATGTAACATTAACTAATAGGCGCTTTGTTGGGTCTTTTGATTAGTTATTTGATTCTCGAAAACTTTGATGCACTTGTAAGTTGTAACTCTTTTGCTTTTCTACCATCTGCGATGTTGAAATAGTGTCCTAAACCCAATCGGGTTGGAACGGATCCGACCGGGTCGGATCATTTCTACTATTTCTTTGTGTTTATACATATATTAAATGACTTTTCTGTTGTCATATATATGTTCGTTTTAAAGAACCAATTATGAATTGTTATATGGTAACGTCCTTAGTATTAAATCGTGGTGTAGAAACCATGAGGCGATTATGGTTGATGTGATCTCTAATCACTTTAATAAGTTTGATACTTAATGTCTCTAGGCCGATGTACTATTAAATGTGGCATTGATAAGATAAACAAAGCTAGCACGTATTGGGATGTCTTCTCGTCTTTAAGTGCTGCAGTGGATATATCTCGTCTATCGAAGTGTAAAGACACTTGGACCGTACGTGGACGTGTATTGTAGAATGCGTACGTTAGATCGACCCACTTACACGGATAAGTGTCACACTATGTGACGGTTGTGTAATTATCCTTAGACCGGAGTCTTCATGGCATCACGGTGTGGATTGTCATGCTTTGACACTATCGAGGTTTCCCAGCCACGGGGCGATCATGCGGTAAAGTTGATTGGGTATGATACCGAAGCATACGGAGTATACATGTATGGATAACCAAATAAGGAAAGAATTTATCTCGTGCTATAAGCGTTATAGCCAGTAAATTAATATGTGGTATTTATTTATTATGAATAAATATAATACAAGATATTAATTATGTTGATTAATTAAATATACATACGATGTATGTATGTCGAAATTATTATGTGTATATGATACACATGTATTTTGCAAATTAATTAATCATAGTACTATATTATTATTTAAAGATATATGGCCAAAATTTAAGTGTGTATGACACACGTATATTGGCTAATGAATGGCGCAATCTTTAATGTATTGGATACATTTGGTTTGTACAATTTAATTAATAAGATTACCATAATATTAATATTAGATATTAATTGATTTTGAAACAAATAGATTTATGATAATAAGATAAATATAGTCAATATAAGATATTGACAATATCCTAGATTTATTTAATATAAGATATTATAATAAATGAGATATATCAATCTATTATATTTTCCTTATTTTATTGGAAAAAATGTTTTCTTCTCCTCCACTCTTATAGATGGCGCCATATACACTATAAATATAGTGTGGGTGTCAAGCTCTTTTGTACATCATAATTCCAAGAGCTAATAGTTCTTGTGAAAAAATAGAGAGCATCCTATGGAGAGTTGGAGAGAGAGGAAAGACCGGTCTGAAGAACCGGAGTTTTCCAATAGCAATCCATGACGGGATTCCGGCGGGTCGTTCGTGTGGACTGGGCCGGTGAGGCCGAACACTGGGCGGCTCTATGCAGAACTACTCTCCTTAGATGGTCAAAGCGTCGATCTTTTAGATCAACCAAGGTAACCACCGTCTACTAGCTTATTTTTTTATTGCTTAAACGAAGTCGATCCTGGTTAAAAGGAAATAAATTTTTGAATTCCACCGCGTTCCCGCGTAGATTTCTTAACACTAGCTATAGTTGTAAATTAGTGAAAACTAGTAAATATATTTTGTTTAAGGGGTAAAAGGACATTTATATGTTCGCATAAACAGAAAAGATGCCATTATTACATGCGTGAAGGCTACCGACGCTCCATTGTTTGAGACATACGAGAGATAAACCCCTGCTTGCTAAGATGAGCATGAGTGAATATATATTAAATAAAGAGTAAAGAGAAAAACGTTATAAATACTTTATCGTATTCTAAATCCACTTATATTACGAGACAATTTTTTTTGCGTTAAAGGCCGTAAACGATCGTTTCGATTAAAACGATAGGCATGACAAGAAAAGACATGCAAGGCACACAAAAACGCACACGTTACTACATACGTGTTACTACACGTGTCATACAACCATACGTAAGAACACATGTCGTAAATGTACGCGTTGTTATTCCTTCTCAACCATTATTTTTTTTTTCTTCTTGTCCTTTTTTCTCATTTTCGTATCTTATTTCGGACAAAATAAGAGATACAACGTGAAAAATGACAAGAAAAAATAATCTGTTGCCTGTGCTTATGACAAAACACGTCTCGTTACTACGCGTTAATACATTTGGTCAGAAGAACATCGCAAGATACTACGTAAGAATACGCGCGTTGTCCTTCTCGACCACTATCTTTTTTTCTTCGTCCTTTTTCCTCATTTTAGATCAAAAACAAATATTTACAACCTTTAACCTTAATCAAAAAGAATCGCCCGGCGTAAAATCGGGGCCGCCGCCCATCAATTATCGCCGCCTCGCGTCGGGACTACCACACCACTTGGCACCGGAAACGAGAATATCCATGTACGGAAACTCTGGCGAAGATTGCTTAGCCGGAAATGATAATATCCACTTGGTGATGACGTCAAAGCAAGCCATGTACGGAAAGCGGAGGAAGTTT